>JACCPG010008055.1:0-173081 GCA_016069955.1 Drepana arcuata | reverse complement strand
AAAAAAAAAAAAAACTGAATTATGAACGCAGCGGCACGTAACAAAGAATATGACCTACCTGGTCATAGCACTTACATAAATCCCTGTGGTTTCTTAGTTGCTATATTATCTATTAAAGCTTATTTACCCTTGAATGATAATTATGGCACTGAAATCTGCATACGTCTTAGAAGCGAATCAAAGGCGTCGTGCTTGAGTAATGGCGATCGACTCACCATCTGTCACGTTTGTAATTAAGATATATCTCTGGCGGAAACTGGGTGTGTGGGTACTACCTATACACCTCTGCCTACTCCTTAGGTGAAGGATGATGTTCCAGAAAAAATCTAGCCTAAATTAACAATGAAATCACATTGCATGTAGGTCAAATCGTAGGGCACAGCTAGTTATATATATATATATATATGTATTTATTATCGTAATTGAATATTACGATACGATAAGATGATTTAAACAACGATTAATTAATCGTTGTCCAATTCTTCATACATAATACAAATACAACTGAACCCGAAACGGTCTCTATCCCTTGATGCTTATAACACGGCCTTTAGTATGTTATAAGCAAGCGGGTTACTAATGTTGGTATGCAGTCGGATCACTTGGATCTTTGTTATGATCCGCGTGAGTTATGTTGGGTGGTGGACGTCGTTTTGTGTCATTACCTGGCGACGCGACCCACGAGCCCACAGATCGCCGTCACCGGCATAGCGTTGTCGCCAGCTCCTACACAGGGGCTTTTAACTGCTCGGAATATCTTGAAATCGCCGGAAGGCAAAACTTTACAACACTTGGAGTTATAAATTTGAAGTAAATTCTTATCAAGTTGTTCACGTTTCAAGACAGAAGTTGATTAATTCGGTTTTATTTGGACCACCATACACATTTTTTATAGTATTTACATATTTAAACTTATCACTTGGTCACAGGGCTTGGTGATTACGAAAAGTCTTCCAAAATAATATTATAATTTTTTTACTTATTATAATTATAATTGTTTTATTCTCTAATTTGAAGAGCGTGCATCAGTACTAACTCCTAAGAAGAGGTGTAAGTTTTGAATATTTACACCACTTTGTTCTATAAAAATCGTTTGATATCGCTATGCCTAGGCGTTATTGACTTGTAAAGAGTCTAGTTTACGATTGTTTTCAAAATAATTTGATATTGGTACAAAGGAATGTGATATTGATAGCGCAGAATAATATAATGACGGTCAGTTTGAACATTTAATTTTAACGTGTGAAATATTTCAGATTCCTACACGTCACGCAAGAATGACGACCGCAAAGATTTATAGCGCTCAGCCTGGGTTTACTCAGCGTTTTTCAACATCAGTGTATACGCTCTGAATTTGTCTTATTGGGCAATGAGAATGATATGCAGCAACAAAAGGGTTCTGAGAAGCAACCGTCCCGACTTGTTCGTCCCATTGACTCACTCCTTACGTGTTGTTTAATAATAGCCACGCTTCCATTTACAGGCATTTTGTCCGCTAAGTATTGTAACAATCCAAATAATTTGTTGCGAACGTATTCAAACAATTATTCCAAACGCTACACTCCATACATCTAAACGTTTGTAGCTGGTTTTCTGTACTGAGAACATTCCATTAATTGACATTTAAGCTTCAATTAATAGAACCAATAAGTCTTAATCATACCAATTCCCAATACCAGTCCATTCAAACGTCATCTTGGCTCGGACGAGATAATAATGGAATAGACAAAGGCGATAATCACAAAACATTGAACACAAAAGAGTTTGAAGCATATTCAATCGTTCAAATGTCGAACTGTTCATTTTAACTACTTCCTACAAAGTTGCTTAGAGACATAAGACGCAGATGTGTAGGTTTATAGCTAGATTACCCAACTTATCCAGCGCTCAATTTGTTGAGCGGTCAGTCGTCGCGATTGCTTGTATTTCCTCACATATTCGTTGGAATAATTTATCGCAATCAAGGCGCCACTCGCAGGGCATGTCAATTCTCCTATTTGCGGTAGACACGGCAGGGTTCCTTACGCAATACACTTTCACCGTGCGTTTAGCGTGGAGAGAGTCCCTTAGATTGCCTATTACTAGATTACCTAGCGAACTCGGCAAAATAAGAAAGTATGTAATGTGTCCTCTCCTCTATAGGCAGTATCAGATTTCACAACGCTCTGCATAGGTAATGTTTGTAGGCTGTCGCTAAATTTGAAGACATTGGGTTGGATGTACATTTAATAGGTGCAACTGTTCTAAACAATTAGCACTTGCTGAATGAATTGCCAAACACGTATTAAGTGAAGGTACCAAGCTCACCACCTTGAACATATCTCCTTTTTTGGCTAAATTTCTGACCAAAAGTTTTGCATGAAAATAATAAAAAATCTATAAGCTTGCATTGAGACAAGTATTTTATAGCTTGCTATTAATATAACGGAAAAAATGCAAGTTTATTTGGGTGCGACCTCAGTGATGAGCAAGGTTGTTCCGCGCGAGCCGGGAAGGCGGAAAACGTGTTACCATAAACGACAGCCTTGATGTGACAATGGACTGAGATGCGGCGAATTTTATTTGAACAATACTCTTTCTCTTCTACAGTAAACTATCTTAAGCATGTAAGGCTCGGCATAACTAGATATATACTAGATATATATTAATTACTACAGATTACGTATCTAGTTCCTCAGCAGGCCGTGTTCAAAGACAAATTCCTAAAAGTTAAGAGATATTTCAACCGAAGAAACTATATATAATTCCGATAGCTAATTTGTAACTCAAAACAATATTCAAAGAATAAAATCAGAATCTCACGGGATAGGTAGAGAGAGATGGAGCAGAGCTCTCTGGACTTACAATCTTCTTTCACTTCACCCACATTGATATGTCTTTTCAAGCTTATTCGCCGGTTAGAGTACTATCGAAACTCCCGGCCCCAAGTGTCCGATCGAATTGATCTAAGTACATGCAGTTTAGTCTTTCTCTGCCTGTGCTTCCACACAAAAACAATAATTTCAAACAATATTTAAATTAAATTAATAATATATATTCAACTGTTTAGAATCAGAACATGAAAAGTGATTGTAATTTCTGATTCTACTTGAAATCTTTCAACCGGAACTATTCCGTAACTTTTTTCTGCAACTAACGGACTACCACCTCGTACTTAAATATTAAAGAAAAGTTTTTTTAGTGTGTAAAAAATCACAATTGGTCGATTTACAGTTCCATTTTCGTTTATGTAGTGGCTATGACGATTCTATTTTCAAATTATAAATCCATTTAAAAAAGTAATAATCAAGATATCTTTCAGATGAGATTTGAGTGAATTGTTAACAGGAAAATCATATTGCTGTAAATCTTCATAAATATTTGGAACTTATTGATTTGATAACTGACCCAATAATATTAAATACAGTTTTGTAAAATTTATATTAGGAGAATCCTCAATATAGTAATAATGCGCATTACAAATTACTTTGTTAATATAAGTGACTATAAATGATAATATTTCGTTCCCACGTACCTATTTTTTGTTGCAAAAAACATGGCAGACGAATGACAATCAATTATTTGAGTCGATGAACTATTCCAAATTAAAAGAAAAAATAAACAATTTGACTCTGTTTAATCGAATAGTCAGTTACATCAGTCGAACACTGAAATTTACTCGATCGAAAGTTGTTTGTACGTGGAATGAGATCGTTTGCCACAGTCCAATTGCAGTATATAACGGAATACTAACTTAGGCGTGCTTAAGCGAACAGATGTAATTTACTCAACTCTTTTCAAGGTAATATGCATTATCTTATCTAGTAGGTTATACTTTATCGCCATGTCATGTGTCTCTCGGGTAGGTTCCTCCAGCATTACTGCATACATTCTAAGCCGTTGTTATATTCTACATTAAGCTAGACAACATTTCGCATCTCTTTGTGGTGGAAGGAATATCGGATTCTCACGGCCGTCGGCAATATTCGTGGCCATTTATTTAAGAGTTATAACCATATTATTTTGGAGAAGGCATTTTTAATATGATATTTAAAATTTGTTGTGGTTGTGAGTATAAACTACTATTGAGAAACTTTCAGGTGATTCAATAGGTTTGGTTATGTTTAGTACACAAAAAAATTTATTCGGAAAAAAATATATTCGTATTGGCAGAATAGTGGCGAAGTACTTTGATTCATTTTCAAAAATAATTTTGCTTAACTCAAGTTAAAAATTGGAAAGCCTTATCCAAATCTGGAACCAAATTTGCTTATTCCTGCGCACACGGCTCGCTCTAGCTGAGTTTATTTATTTAAATATGCGTGAAGCACTCGCCAGGACTCCTTTGTCTCGGTATCTCGTGCTACTGATATAGCTCCCTTCCTGGTCATCGCAGTTGATCGTGGTTTTATCTCATTGGTTTTCACTGTGAATATTTTATTATTAGTATGTTATAATAATATAATAATATAAATAATATATCCTCACGCCTTCCCACAAGGGTCCCCGAAGGGGTAGGCAGAGGTGTATAGGTAATACCCACACACCTACTTTCCGCCAGTTTATTAGTATGTTTGGTTGAAAAATACGATGAAGTTTTAGCTTTTGACAGCTTGATGGCCTAAATTTGTTTCTACCAACTATTTACTTACCCTTCAGCCGAATGTCGGTCAGTCATATTTTATATTTTCCAATTAGCCAAATATTTATGTGTATCGGATTAAAATACCGAATTTGGAACGTGGTATTCGAAGAATTATCCCGAATATATAAACGAAAGGGACACGCAAGCCTCACACAGAACCATAAAATACTTTGCATACGTAAAAAATAAGTCGCTTGAAGGACTAATATTATGAACACGAAACAAATGAACAAATATATACCTGCATTCAATTCTTGAATTCCTGAACCCTAATATCATTGTTATAAGGCCTCAAGTCGCCAATTCCAATGAGACTTAAGTTCGGCATTGGAATGCTGCAACTGCAGAGATCACTTTGTATTGCAGCACTTTCTTAGCAATACTCACGTCAGAGATATGAGTTTAAGGGGTTTCTTTGGAACCATGACATAAATTAAATATTGTACCCAGTAAATTTTTAAATGATCCAAGGCTGGAACAAGTCATCGGTCAAGCATGGCCGTAAAACAGAATTATTTCAAGAACCGATGCCACAGAATCGTACATTAATATAAAATAAAAACATATAGAAATTGATATCTTGTCTTCCTAAGAACGAAATTTTGGAAGATATAAGATTAGAAAATTAGCTTATGACTAAAAGTATGAAACATTAACAAAATTTACTGTAACGGAATAACTAAATGTATGTACGTAAATGAACGCAACTAAATGCAGTGAAAACGTACCAAATATAAAGTCGAGATAAGGTGATCTGATAAGTTACTAAAACTAAGGAACGACATACTTAATTCAAGTTTATTTTCGTACAATTGTTAACATCGCTCGAACACCAGTAGTTAACTAAATTACCCTTCTATGTAGGAAGGCAGTTTTTTTTGGAGGTTTTTTGTGAAGTCGCGACGTGATTCAGGACGGCCGGTGATCTGTCTCCGGGTCATATACCCACAATCATCGTTTAGCTGTATTTAAATGCTTTGTTGTAAGTATTCCAGCGCGCTTTATGGGCGCTGGAATACTTACAACAAAGTTTATAATATGGGTTTAAAGGTTATATTATGGGCGCTTAGAAATGAAAGGTACTTTGGCGTTGGATTTGTTGAAGAAGCGAGAAGTGAGCGAATTAAAATTATAAAATTCAGGTTTCTTAAAAAAGCGCGATTCTGTTGTTACAAGTTTAATTATATTATCTAAAAATTTTGAATATTATATTATGTATAATTTTACTAATTATATAGATGTCATTTCAAATAATTTCATTTTAATTACATATTAGGACAAAGTAATAAATACATCGGTAAAAAACTGATTCAAAATTCTCTCAACATTAACTGTCAGAAAAATCTTCCAATGTTAATATATAAGCACCATCTCGTAAATATAGCGAAGCTATCATCATGTAGCCAACATGTAGGCAGTTAGACAAGTTACAGCATTCCAGGGTCCATTTCACAGTTTACAACCGTCAATCGTCACCCATTCGCGTGTGCTCACGTCCTATAAGCATAAAATCGGCTACGATTATTGCATCCAGGTAAATGTGTGGGTGAATATTATTGGCAGGTCTCCGACACGACAAACATAAGAGCTTGCCATTCAAAGGACTGCTTAATACTTTAAAGATTTTTGTTCGTGTAAAAAGTAATCGAGTCAAGTTTAAAGATATAATATTCTCGGTCGTACTTTCCATGGCAAGCTTTAGTCCTCTCTGGATGCAGGAAGGCTCCACAAATAAAATATGTGACTTGAAGGCGACGGCGAGGTGCCGTCGAGATGAGGCTGCGCAAGCTGGCGAAAAAGAGATAGCTTACTTAAATCCCATAAGCAGAAGTGAGACAGAAACAAATGCTTGGCTATCTGGAGAAACGCGAGCACCTCATTTAATCGCTACGCGCTTCGTTTTGTAGGATAGGGGGAAATTTGCGATGCCTCAGATACGCTAGTTTTATCGAGTGTGTAGGCGAATGTTAACATTTATATTATTGTAATGTCGTCAAAGTCTCCATAACATAATGTTATGTTGGTGTCATTAATAAAACGTGCATAGTATCTAATAGCTTAAAGGCAAACAGATAAAATACTTTTCGCTAATACGAAAAAAAATTTGATTTTAAAGCACTGATTTATGGTAAGCACATGTATAGTATAGGTGCTTATTATTCTACGAAACGCGACACTATCTAAAGTTTTTAAATGTTCTATAGTTTTAACCAAACCCTTGCCAACAAAAGTAATATATAGTCAGATGCCGGCTCAGCACAGGTTACATTATTGTCATATACCCACACCCGACCAATCGGGACTCGGGAGGTATAAACCGACCAAGGGTAAGCATCAAGAACCTCTCTGAAACCAAAACTAAGTGTTTAGCAGTTTAAATTAGCCGGGCTGTATAATGCTATGTACCGTGAAAACTGCCTGTGGGGAACCTAGCTTCATCGGTTAGTGTACTCGCTCAAATTATACCAACCGGACTATATGGACCTGCAATCCCAAGTTGTTGTGACCTCAGGATCATTAATGGTTATGGTGGGCATTCCACCTTGTAGCCACTTTCAGGTAGTTAGGGATGAACGGCACCGCCGATGTTACAAATCAAAGTTTTATAAAACTGTTACGTAGGACTATAGGAGATCGGAAAAAAAATTAAAAAGCATGGAAAAAATGTGTATGTAATTTTTTCAATATTGGTATAATGTTTAGCCTAGCTCTTCTATGGTGATGATATTATCTTATCTTCACTCTATGGTAAATAAGTTTGTTACTTATTTACGCTAACAGATGGACAAATTTCGATACAATATGGGATAGAGAAACAATTTTTTTATGAATTAACGCATAGACTTCCTTCTTTCTTTTATCACTCTTTTTATTCAAAGCTGAATTCTAATCATATAGCGGGTTCCTACGTGAGACATTGTTCATAAAAAAAAGATGTGTATCTTCAATCACTTATACTCTGCATTCATATTCAGTGAAGCTACATTTCACTTCCCGTATATTTCGTCCACTTAAAATCAATCACTTAAATAAAACATGTTTACCAACAAAAGTGTGTAATGGCTTTGGAGCAGAACAGCCTTATTTCCAATGTAAGATAATGTTATTGTAGTAATCGTTTTTCGGTTATCCGCCAAATAAAGGGTTTGGGTTTTGAACAAAGAGGTTGGATCAATGGAACGGATGCATGCTAATGTGGGATAAATACCGGCACATCGGCGGCCGACCCCCACACACGCACATCACATATTTACAAGTATACCTCTACTTGCGTTCCCGTCCGCAAACAGGCGCATGTAGTGCAGGGCTGTCACAAGATTTTATCGACATAATATTTTTATCTGCATACAAAATTCATAAGCAACCCAGCAATTTCTATAATTTTAATGACCACATAAATGTTAATTAAAAAAATTGTAAGGTTTAAATTTTATTAAATTTCTTAAACGTATTGTAAGAGTGTGTAGAATCCAAAGATTTATGTCTAAGTATTGTTTTGAGTTCATGCAAATATAAATGAGCCATTGTGCTATAGTACTTAGTTACTTATGTATTGTTTACGTCGGCATGTTGTACTCTGTGTCCTTGTCTGATATTATAAACCTGATTTTCCTTGTCACATGTCGTTGTTTGAATAATACTCGTAAGGCGCAAGGCATGTCACGTAGACAATTTATCACTAAAAATATCTTTAGCAGCCCTAAGTTATGACGTGCAAAGTGGATCGTTTAAATCTAGCGCTATTGGTAAAAGCTACCAGATTTCGAAGTATTAATGGTCTCATGATATACACTAAGAACTTTTCTTAAGATCAGGTATCAAATGAACGCACACACGACAGGACCTCGATGTATCAAAATTGCCGTGTGGCATATGGCAAACGCTGTCGCGTGAGCTCGAATGTCCCAACCTCTCGTATTGGTAGCCTCTTGTGAGGTACACTGACGGTTATATAAAACTATATGTGCCAAAGTTAAATAAAATGGTACAACAGCCATTTTGTAAGAAAAGAGGATCAACTTTTAGCTCGTCTCGTCGCCAACCTTGCAGCCGCTTGACTTTTTTCTCCGTTTCTGAGGCCACATCTTGCCATTTAATAACATCAAAGATCCTGTCATTATTATTTTTTTATTTGGATATTTCGTTGGTGATTGTACCTAAGTCTACGTTCAAGCTATTCACTTAGATTTGGGTTAGATCATAAATGAATAATTAGCCAAGCCAGAAGACTTTTTAGGAAATGCTTCTCAGTCGTTGGTCTACATTTTAATGCCTACTTTAGGAAACTTGATAAATTGTCTAATCAATTTAACTAGAGTAAAAAATACTTTATATATCGCTAGTGAGTCAATTTGTATCTATACTACCTAATATTAGAAAGTCGAAGGGATTGATTGTTTGTTTGCTTGAACACACTTGTAATTACTAGGAACGCGAGCACTACAGATCAGATTTAAAAATCTTTTTGCATTTGATAACCTATTTATTAAGGCGTATCTATTAAAAATATCATCACGCTGCAACCAATAGGAGTGGAGCATCAATGAAAAATGTTGCCAAAACGGGAAAAATCTTTTTTTTATTTCACGAAAAAGCCATACCATAGAAATAAATTATTACGCGGGCGAAACCGCGGGGCACGACTAGTAAATACTAAAACAAAATTAAAAGGTATTTATTTCATAATGAAATCTTATCAATTGTACATATCCAGGAAAGGGGAAAGGTTTGGCTGTGGAATATATTATATTATAGACATTACTACACTAACGTAACTCTAGTTATGTTAGTGTAGTAATGTATATATATAGTAACATAGCTCATTATGATATTCGTTCATAATTTATGGTAAATACAGGAACGTTGCAATAAGATCATAAGTGAGGTAGTTTATTTGCGACAGCAGTGAGCGTAGAAAACAATAAATAAATCGAGTCGGCGCCACTTCTAATTCGCTATGCTCGGCGAGGCGCATTCCCCAACAACAGATCCTAAGTTGCGATTCTGTATTCCCAGAGAGTCCACGAGGGGTCACCGCGTTCCCTGGCCAGCCGGGAGGCAAACCAGTTCCAACATTTCAATATCACACCAATATACGCGATATATAACTACAACCCGTTTATTTACAGCGGTTGTTTATCACACCTCACCACGGATTGTGAGGTTAATAATATTAGCCGACCAGATCGGTGCTCCTCTTTGCGTTCGTGTTGTTTTAAATAATTAATACACTCTTTAAAATGGTAGGTTTATACGTAATTATCAGCACCTCTCGACGATTAATCCGAAATAAGAGTATGTGGGTTATACGAATCTACTCGATACTCTCTCTGGAACGAATGCGTAGACGATGGTGTCAGGAATGTTGGAGTTATAAAGCATTAGTATACTATTTGATGATTTTCGAGAACCAGTTATTTGTGTAGGCACTTGTTAAATGTCTTACTTCCTCCAAATTTTAGATAGTTGACGTGTTCAAGCTTTGATTTTTCGACTTATGTTGTTATGTTGACACATTTAGTGCAAGATATGTATGAATACCAAGAACTTGAAATCTTGGAAATCGAACGATTTTTAACGATAGTTACATACATATATATATATATCATGTCGACTCCCTAACGGGGTAGGCAGAGGGAATAGAGCGCCAGTTCTCTCGAGTCCTACATACCTCTTTCGCTTCGTCCACGTTCATTAAGCTCTTCATATATGATCGTCGGTTTCGAGTACCTACTGTTGATGTTGTCGTCCTGTTGAGTGTCCGATAGTTAAGTGACTAGTGCCTTAACGATAGTTAAGTCTCAATTTACACCAATTTTAGCTAGGGTAAGAGACTGAGTAAGTTCAGTCAAATCTTGCAAGCTGTTCTGGACTCCAGTTAGTAGGCACCTGCGACCTCTATGACCATAAACTTACAAACCGTTAGGCTAAGGCCGCTTTGCTTACGGTGATCTAGTTTATACCTTCAGTGATATATCCATTTATTAAACGTAATAATATAATAATAATATATCCTCACGCCTTCCCACAAGGGTCCCCGAAGGGGTAGGCAGAGGTGTATAGGTAATAAATACCCACACACCCACTTTCCGCCAGAGGTATATTAGGTGCCAACGTGACAGATGGCGAGTCCATCGCCGTTACTCGAGCACGACTATACATACGCCTTTGAATTTCTTCTCAGACGTATGCAGGTTTCCTCTCGATGTTTTCCTTCACCGTTAAGCTCGTGGTGTGACTAATCACTGTACTTAAGTCCAGAAAAACTCATTGGTACAGTCGGGATTCGAACTTGCGACCTTTGCGTCGCAGGCAACTGCTCGAACCAATCGGCCACCACGGCTTTTCAGTCAAATAATAATAATAATAATTACAATATTGTGGAAACCTTACACAAGGCAAAGTTACTTTAAACTCGGTAGAGCTTTTTCATCAGAGCATTTTCATCATTATTGTATTTTTTACTTCTGTTCTAGTATTCATAGTTTGTGTCTTTATCTAGATCCCTTTAAGTTTTTTAAACTTTGTTCCTATGTTTTTGGGAGTAGGTGTTCAATGTGGTTACCACTAAGTAGTAGTATTGTCTACTACTACTTCTGACAATGAAGTACAAATAATTTTAAAACTAGATAGTAGATAAAACAAATTAAGTCTACGCAGACTATATATAGGAGCTACACAGCATTTCTCAGGTACAACTGTAAACAGAATAGAAGAGGAAAGATGATAGGCCACCTTATACGACATAATAGCTTATTTAGAACCATCTTAGAAGGAAAGGTAGAGGGGAAGAGAGTTAGGGTAAGACCAAGATTAACATACATGGGTCAGTTCAAAGCAAAAGTGTCTCTCATGACGTATAGGGAGGTCAAGGAGGTTGTGCTGGACAGAAACAAATGTAAATTACTGCATCAGAGACGCTGACAAGAGACCAGCTCTTAAATTTGTGATGATGATGATGACTGTAAGAAAATCTTTGAATTACGGCTTTCCTCTCGAGGGTCACCGTGAAGCTTGTCATTGCTATCAACTACTTAAACCACCCAAACTCCACGACTCACAAACTATCATCATCAAAAGAATAAAACCATTCAGTCATAAAATAGATTATCTCACGGCTTATCAAAATTTCATACAGCCAGTCATTTCGAGACCTTTCCAATTTCAAATGGTATAGTTTTTAAACAAAGGTATGCACGAAAAAGCAGAACACTCACTGATGGTCTGTCTGTCTTTCTGATTGTATGTCACAGTTTTCAAACCGTGTAACCTAGATAATCGCAAATCGACATAGTTCGTTGATAATTTCTAATTCTCATGAAGGAATCGTCTGATACCTAGGTATTAGGACTTTAGGTTACTAGTTACATGATTCCAGAGCGCAAAAGTGACAGATGTATATAACGTCTATAAATCTATCCCTTACGTGATGATGTCAAGTGTACGTATTGTATCCTCACGCCTTCACCTTCACGAGTAGGCAGAGGTGGCTAGTATCCGCACACCCACCTTCCGAGTTTAAATTGCAGTTTCTATAATTGTCGAATACGATGAAAAAAACCGAGCATTATTCAACTTCATACACTTCTATGTTCAATACCAAATCGAAAACAGCCTCAATTGACATTAATACAGAAATAAATAAGTGTTTGAAAAAAGAGCTTACTATGGTTCTGGTAGACCCAAATGGAACACAGGGAAACCATAAGCATTTATTCATGTGCGATTGTACTTTAGTTGGCAGATAAAAAAGAGTCGTTTCCAAACATAACGTTTAGTTTAAAAGTTGCTAAAAGCTTTGAACACGTTTGATCTGATTGCCCTGAGGCGTCATTAGCAAGTGGTATAACTGTGGTTATGTCAAATCAAGTTCTTTTAAACAAATGACAATGACAGATTTATAATTACACTAGAGATCCGCTCCGGCTTCGCACGGGTACATACATTGTTTCTTAGCTCTGAACGGGGTTAGGCAGCGTTTTCGATGGAAGCTCAGGTGGCGGCTCGACTCTTTCTAACATCGTCTGAAACCTGTCTGAAATTACCTTCGTAGACTTTGAATTTAACGCGAACAGAAGTAGCGGGCGAATTTGGTTTTATATTATATATGTGTCAAACAAACATACAGCCCTGCTGATGTCAAATATTACAACTTCCCAGTAGGGTTCCAGAAGGGGTATGCAAAGGTGTCACAAAAATCAAATTTGCACCGGAGATATTTTAGGTGCCAACATGACAGATGCACATAGCAGTAACGCAAGCACGACTATACATTCGCCTTTGAATGTCATCTTAAACTTATGCGGGTTTCCTCACTATGTTTTCCATCACTGTACAGCTAGTGGTGTGACTAATCTATGTTCAGAAAAAAATATTGGTACAGTCTGGGTTCGAGCTTGCAATCTTTGTGTTGCTGGTGACGACTCGAACCGCTCGGCCACCACGGACATTTATATTTAATAAATTAAATAAACCTTCACTGCTCTCTACATGCACAGGTATGACAACTATTGGATCAATTATCTCCACGAGGCCGCGAGGTAAAAGATGTGCTTAGGAATACGACAAAAACATGGCATGGGAATAGTGTATTCGTAGCTAAATAGTGAATAAACACAGCGATGAGTTATCGGCTGCGATCTGGGGTCGTCGGCCGCGGTACCGTTCCACTTGCCCCTGAACGCGACGAAACTAACGCCGCGGAGTGAAGAATAGTGTGGGTTGGACGAGGCATTTGCCTACTGATAAAAAAGGCCATTCGATGCATGAACAAAAGACATTGGCACTAGTCCAGAAGGCAATAATAAAATATAAAGTTAAAGAAAAATATTATCAATGCATTAAAATACAACCCATAAATGGATTCTTAAATGTTCTGTTGGGTGTGAAATGGAAGTAATCATAATTATGAGACATTGCACCCTTTAAAATACATAAAAAACTACTACTACAAAAAAATGCCATATCCAAATCATGACGCACTTAATTCAATGGTGAATGTTCATAGTCGAATTCCGACGTGACCATTCCGCTAATAAAATTTTGTAACTGCGGTATTGTAACCATTACATTTTTTCAGTCGATGCCATCAATTATGGATTACCGTTAAGTAGTATTGAATTGATGTAGTTCATAATGGCTCCGGCTCGTACGCTTGCTAAAATAAAACCACTTTGTCTCACGTCGGTAAAAGCTATACAAAATATACAAAAGAATGGAATTTATAAAATCGTGAAAGCGTGAAGTATCGCCATCTACTACCTTTTGATGTAGAGTATTTATTACATTTTGTTCCGGATTAAATTAGCTCTTCGAAAATCTTAAGCCTATTATGCTATGAGTAATATTGAATATAAGTAACATTGAAATAGCCGTGGTGGCCGAGTGGTTCGAGCAGTTGCCTGCGACGCAAAGGTCGCAAGTTCGAATCCCGCCTGTACCAACGAGTTTTTCTGAACTTAAGTACAGTGATTAGTCACACCACGAGCTTTACGGTGAAGGAAAACATCGAGAGGAAACCTGCATACGTCTGAGAAGAAATTCAAAGGCGTATGTATAGTCGTGCTCGAGTAACGATGGACTCGCCATCTGTCACGTTGGCACCTAATATACCTCTGGCGGAAAGTGGGTGTGTGGGTATTACCTATACACCTCTGCCCTCTGCCCCTTCGGGGACCCTTGTGGGAAGGCATGAGGATATATTATTATATTATATTATTATTATAATATTGAATAAGATGGAATAAATGTCTGAGATAAAATAAAGAGTATACCTAAATGTATTGCAAAATCCATTACGAGACCAACCCACATTTACTTATAGATAGTGCCATCCACAAAGACGCGCCCCGCTATTTTTCCTCACAGTTTATTGTGTAAATGCGCTACCTTCCACAAATGTTTGAGTATTGTCGGTAAACACTGATTATCTATGAGTGCACACGCACACTACGATTAATAAACTCGGGTCATACTCTCGCATACCGCGACCCCCTCGACTAGAAATTGGTGGGCGCGTCTTCGTGGATGGCACCATCTATAGTTAAAAACTACTGTTTTATTTCACTTCAGGAACTTATTTCTATTAAAAGTGGTTGATATTTCACCTCTGCCTGTGTGTCGGCGCTAGCTATCTCGTATAATGTTAAATGTTGGAGTCAATGCTGGTTTGCTTGCTTCCAAAATATTTGTCGTATAGTTATAATATAAATTAATAGAAAACATATTTGTATATAAACTCGTACATATCTCAAAGGATTCGTGTATTGGAATGTTAATTAACATAAAGAAAAGTTAAGGTGCCCATCGATGGCATAGCGTTCAAAAGATAAACACGCAATCTGGAGGTCACAAGTTCAAATTGCGGTTCCATCCTCCTATTCTTGTAAGCCTATTCTTTGCGTGTACACGAATCAAGTTAACATTTATGTTATGCTTAAAAACAACCTCATTATGAGTTCATTCATATATCATAAATAATAATATATCCTCACGCCTTCCCACAAGGGTCCCCGAAGGGGTAGGCAGAGGTGTATAGGTAATACCCACACACCCACTTTCCGCCAGAGGTATATTAGGTGCCAACGTGACAGATGGCGAGTCCATCGCCGTTACTCAAGCACGACTATACATACGCCTTTGAATTTCTTCTCAGACGTATGCAGGTTTCCTCTCGATGTTTTCCTTCACCGTAAAGCTCGTGGTGTGACTAATCACTGTACTTAAGTTCAGAAAAAACTCATTGGTACAGTCGGGATTCGAACTTGCGACCTTTGCGTCGCAGGCAACTGCTCGAACCACTCGGCCACCACGGCTTCATATATTCATTTATGATAATTAATTGTTAACATATTACACTATAGTATTATATATGTATAAAAAAGTGTGTGCAAGAAGAGACAGAGGAACACCACGTTCTAACTACCTAGTCAAATTAATCGGATACTCAAGGACGGGAACGGTAAAACAGTACTCGTACAAAAACCTACTCGATACCGGCGAGTACGTATGAAGAGACTGATGAATGTGGACGAAGCGAAAGAGGTAATTAAGTCCAGAGAGAACTGGCGCTCTATACTGTCTGCCTTCTCCGTTAGGGACTCAGCGTGGTGATATGTATGTATTTAATAAAAATGCTTACAATAAGTGGCTGTTATTACAGCTCTGTCTAATCCTATGGAGACCAATGTGCTTAGTCATAAAGACAAAAGCTACATATATAGTTTTCTATAGAATTCACCACTCAGGCTGTGGAATGAACTCTCGTTGAGGTTTTCCCTAGAGAAAACTCCTTGGTACAGTCGGGATTTGAACTTGCAATCACCATAGCTTCGCGTCTCTGGTGTTACCATAAATATCTTCACCATCTGCCTGCCCCATCGTGGTGTAAATATGTAGTGTACACAGACACTTCGCCGGAGATCAGTTTTAAGTATTAACGTGACAGGTGGCGAGTCCTATGGCCATTACTCAAGCACGACAATATATACGTCTTTCAGGGCTCCTCTCGATCACTTTACCGTAAAGCTCGTGGTAAGCTCGTGGTGTTACTTATCTCTATACTAAAGTTCAGAAAAACCTATTGGTAGTAATCGGGATTCGAACTTGCAATCTTTGCGATGTAGGAACTACCAGAACCACTCGGCCGCCGCGGCTGTTACAATAAATAATAAGCGATAATAGCAAGAATACCATTTACTCGGCGTAGGCATGAGTTATTTTCGTATTGACTGGTTGATAAATTCTTGAGATATACTAATGTCGTGTTTTCCCTTCGGCGTTCAAGTTCTACATAAGAGACCACGTTTCTATGGTGTTCATAATTGTTTTTTTTTATTTTAGTTTCCTGCATGTCGACGAAAAGAGGCTGTTACCTATTACACATCTACCTACCACATAGGGGACCTTTGTAGGCTTGTTAATTATAAAACATACAGATATAAATATGAAGACAATAAATACATAGCATATCCGAGACTAAGGTACAAATACACATGTTCATCAAAAAAATATCCGCTCTCAGCAGGAATCCAACCCCCGACTTTACCGCCGTCTATAGACACTTTTAATACCAATATCGTTTTTGTTTTACCGACTCTACAGGAATCCTCTCACACTCTTCACTTGAAGAATTGCGCAAAATATATTCATGCATATTACTTACACCTGATTCTGAATACATCCGAGCATTATGTAACTAAACGTTATGAATACACAAATAAAAAATAAACTTAGTAAACTCAGTAGATTCCACTGGCAAGCAGCATAAGTCGTAATTTTACCGCAAGCCCGAGTAGATGACGTTTGTGAAGCGCGCAACGCGGAAATCAATTGTTAGTTTTTATCATTTTCGGATCACTTGTAGGGCTACCACAGTAGAATACAAATTTAATTCCAAAATCTTATATATATTATATCCTCACGCCTTCCCACAAGGGTCCCCGAAGGGGTAGGCAGAGGTGTATAGGTAATACCCACACACCCACTTTCCGCCAGAGGTATATTAGGTGCCAACGTGACAGATGGCGAGTCCATCGCCGTTACTCAAGCACGACTATACATACGCCTTTGAATTTCTTCTCAGACGTATGCAGGTTTCCTCTCGATGTTTTCCTTCACCGTAAAGCTCGTGGTGTGACTAATCACTGTACTTAAGTTCAGAAAAACTCATTGGTACAGTCGGGATTCGAACTTGCGACCTTTGCGTCGCAGGCAACTGTTCGAACCACTCGGCCACCACGGCTCTTTATTTCCATATTGTTGCCCCCGAAACATAAGACTTTATAAATAATCCTTTGCCTCAATTAATGAAACCTAGACTAAATATATTAATGACTGCCCACAAGGTTCCCCGATGCGTTTTGTTATTTGACTATTATTTCAATATTTTGAGGGTCACACAACGATAATAAACACAAGCCTTAAAACCAACATCCTCCAAAAAACATGAAATTTAATATATAAATCACCGTCACCTGAATGTAGTGCGTATTTGATTAATCTTAACGATAAAGAGGTGGTTATTCATTTGGTATACATAACAGAACATTTATTTGAAATAAATGAATGACCAATTGCTTGTTAGGGCACCGCTCTTGGCTACAATGGCTATAATACGAGCCATAAACGTCACGTTGCTTGGCGTCCCATGGAGCACAGGGCAGATCTGTTAACGAGGACGGAACACGTCCTAGTGGTGATGGCAAAGTATAAATATTACACAGATTGAAAGGATATTATTAGTTTTGCCTATTTTAGTACAAAATATAACGGTTGAATTGGTTCCTATTTTTACAGGTATCAAAAAATTTGCGGCTTCGCACGACTTCAATTTTAAAAAGTCATATTTTGTTTTCTATGTATACTAAATGTATACTAAATATGTAACAGTTCATAATACATGTATAAATTATTATCTGCACGCCGAATCTCTCAAGGAGTTGTATGTTGTGACTTACAGTTTATTTTCGCTTTATACACAATTAGTGGACTCTATAGTTAGTAATAGCCAAATAAAAGAAAAAGTTGTTTTTTTTTATATTGTGCTTAGCAAGGTTTTCAGGCAATTCAAGTTTTAAACTAGAGATCCGTCGTGTCCTACGTCTCCTCGACCGCTCGTTTAGCACGGTGTACCGGATATCGAGTGTATCAAAGTTCAAGGTAACGGAAGCGAATCAATATTCGCCATAAACAAGGTTCCTCTACATTATATACATATGTATACTCACACACCTAGTTATAATAACATTATTATTTGCATATAATTCTACTTAATAGCGTGTCCTCAAGGTTTTACATCCAACTATCCCGCGAATATTAAAAATGCCAAAGTTTGTGAGTGTGTTTGTTCCTCTTTCACGCAAAAAGTACTGAACGGAATTGGATGAAATTCGGCACAGATATGGATTAATAGCTAGATTAATAGATACGATAATATGTTATATCCCAGGAAACAGTAACAAAATAAATACATCAGTTACTTATATCAAATTTAACCCGTGTGAAACCACCGGGCTAAGTCGTAAATTTCCGATAACCAAATTACTGTAAATAACATTTGTTAAGCTCATTTGTCGTCATCAATACCTATAATGTTCATAAACACAATCCCTACACATTTCTTATTATTACTTTAAGGCTTTACAACACAGAACAAGAACACGCTTCTAATTCAGGATCTCCCTGTCTCATAAAACGAAGATGTACCTACCCGTTCCGCCATACAAACATTGGCCATTTTAAACTATTGATTTCCACAAAATTACCTAACCTCCTCTCTGCGTCCCACTTTATCTATTAGGCAAGTCGAGTAGGGCGACGACAGGCGTGCGCGCAGGTCGTGGCGGGGTCGTCGACCGGCCCGTTACGCGGTTACGTAACGCGACGTAGCTTACGGGCGCGTAGCCTTCGCCAATCACCCCGTAGCGCCTATAGGTACCTACGTCATCTCTTGCGAAAACGTGTACGTTTTAGGATTCATTGTATCTTTAAATATAGTTTACTAGCTGTAACCCTTGTCTGTCACCCGCGCTCAATTAGATTTCAAAGGTATTTTTTTCCTGGACTAAAACACACCCGTAATAAAAGTAAGTTTACAAAATAAGGCTAGGAAAATTAAAATACAAAAAAGCTTTATGACTTCGAAATCACACTAGCAATACTCGTTGAGTGTCGTAATAAATAATTACTGTGATATTACTATTACCATAGGTAATTCTCAAGGAATTACAGGCCCTTTATAAGAAGTTTGTTGTCCTTATATCCCTCTATAAGAAGTTTGCTATCCAGTTATTGCATTTACATATGTAAAATCAAATTATATAATTTTATTAATTTATAAAAAATAAGTAAGTGATCATGATTTTGGTAAAATACTTGCCAAAAACTACTTTTTGATTTTATATCCATCTCACACTGGTAAAGTTGAGATGTATCTCCGGGTTAAATACAATGAGCGTATGCAATACATTGTTCCTACTTACAGTTAGTTAAGCCGTTGACTTAATTAGTGAATTAATGTACGCACGATACGAATCTAATCTTGTTTTGTAATGTGTGAATGTTGCCATAGCGCTAAACGGGTGTACAGCATTAAATTGTTTTGTTTTTCAAATGATTGTTTTTATCGTTGATGTCGATCTTTGTTTTATAACTTTATTTATGGAGCAGTCATACTTTTGTTCTTTTGAGTTTTAAATCGCAAATTTTCAAAAAGGAAAGGTGACGATGTTATGCGGATTCTGTACCAATTTGGTCTCTTGGATATCTTCATCATTGAATTGTTGCTGCGTGTTGCCTCAAAGCGGATAGCTGTGCAGGCCATATCAGGGCCCATCGAACCGCTTATCTCTTAATAAATTATGTAAACAATTCCCTAACTAATAATTTAGCTAAGCTTTTTATATATATTATACCTTTTTATATTTTTTAATATTTATAGTTGATTATTAACTACAACCTGTGTAATTTTATATTATAACTAATCCCCACATAGGTTTACATCATATATATATTTTATTGCTTTTCATTCATACCTTCCACACTTTTTGCGACCACTAGCGCCATCTCTCGAGTTATTCGTGAAAGTCGTAAAGACTTCGTCTCTTTTCATTTGAATATAATACGGAACTAGGATAGTATCTCCCCATTTTAAAAGATTACAGGCTTCTGAGTAGTGGTTTTTCCTATCGTTACGGCCACCGGCCGGTGAGCTAGCGATGGTAAGTGAACGTTTACCACCAGGCGGGCCGTTATTCATTTGACAGCTTTCGTGGTAAAAAAAACTGTCAAGTTGCAATCTGAGATATCGATTAAATGTATATCCTCACGCCTTCCCACAAGAGTCCCCGAAGGGGTAGGCAGAGGTGTATAGGTAATACCCACACATCCACTTTCCGCCAGAGGTATATTAGGTGCCAACGTGACAGATGGCGAGTCCATCGCCGTTACTCCAGCACGAATATACATACGCCTTTGAATTTCTTCTCAGACGTATGCAGGTTTCCTCTCGATATTTTCCTTCACCGTTCAGCTCGTGGTATGACTAATCACTGTACTTAAGTTCAGAAAAACTCATTGGTACAGTCGGGATTCGAACTTGCGACCTTTGCGTCGCAGGCAACTGCTCGAACCACTCGGCCACCACGGCTTTTTTCGATTAAATATTAATAATATAGACGTTATTGACTCTATTTTATTCTAAACAACAATATAGTTGTTTACATGAATTCAGCTCGACTATTTCGTCCGCAAATTACGCGTAATACACACTCATAAATCTCACGGTCGAGCGACGCGGCATTCATCATTTTATCCCTTTTATTAAGACACCATGGACCAGCCAACTCCAACTATTATGGGGATCAATATCGGATACAATGGGATTGTAAAAGGGGGCTCATATTTTGATATTCACAAAAAAACTAACTCTTCCGCGGCGTCCATGCTATAGCGCACACCTATTGTGTGTTGTTCTACCTTGGGTTAAGATCTAATATTCTACGGCAGGATATGTGTTGTTCACATTGTGAAGAGAAAAAATCTCGATCATTCTAACATCTAACTTGATCTTTAAAGGTTTCCAAATAGAGTCCAATTTTGTAAACAGAGTTGAGAAGAAAGCTTTTACAACATCGAGTAACGCGTATTGATTGAAGAGAGTCCCGTTAGGTTTTTACATAATATCTGTCTTCTTTTGGGGGTGGCGGTACATACTGCTCGGCTACACATTATTTTTGCAATTCTGCACCGCTTTTACGAGTACTTTGAACTTGGATCTTTTTCCAACATTGTAAAGTAAATGGCGCGTAAATCTCGACACGTCTTTAAGTAGAATATGACAGGAGACAGAATTAATATGAAAGCGCACCTATAAATATAAGTCCTTTGTGAACTTCATTCTCAAGAAGATTTTCTATAAATAGTTGAAAATAATTGAATGGTATTGTAACTTAAGGCCACACACATAAAGGTTTAGAGAATCATCTCTAAAAATAAGGTCCCTAATAATAATCTTATCATTCGTTCTAGGGAAAGTAACAATAATAACTAGAGTACAGTGATTCCTAAAATCGCGAATTTCATGGTGACGGGAAACATGATACGTCTGATAATAAATGAAGACAACTATAGACGTACTATGCATACGCCGACCAGGTCTCATAATTATAACACAATGTTTATTATTAAGCATAATTATGCATTATATAATTCTCCTCATACAAAGGCTCCAACAGCATCAGATAACGCCGGCCAAATTAACAGCGCACAAAAATACAAATATCCGCAATGACGTTGATTATGGCACCGAATCGAGAGGGCGCCTCTGTCTCCTCGTATTTTTTATTGCCCCTTTTATTTATTAGAGTGAAGATTGAAAGGGGACGCTGTGGACGCGAGATGATGTGCCGACCCTACCGAATACGCGGACAAACGCAACCCTAATGTGCATGTGTTTTGAGCTACGTCAATATTCTGTGACTCATTCTTTGTCCTATTGAGTTGATGGATAACTAGCTCTGGCCCGCGGCTTGTACTGCGTAAATGTTGTTTTAATTTTTTTTCATGAAACAAACATTTATGTATTAAGCTGGCTATCTATCTCCGTGCGAAATCACATCCTATTCTGTTCAGCTGCTGTGATTGAGAATGTTTTTTTTTAATATAGATGGCGTAATAAAAATAAAATATGCAATTTTTTAAAGCGTCTTCTAACATTTGTTCAACAATTATTTTTGGATTTAATGTAATTTGTTTCTAAAGAGCGAAATATTCCACGAAATTTATGATGTTATACATATCTATACATTCAATATCCACCGATACATTTGCTAAGCAAAGCCGTGGTGGCTGAACTATCATAGATTATTCTGACTGAAAACCAGTGACCCATTAAAATAAAACTTCTGTGGTATAAGGAAAAACATTTTATATCTATATAGAATGAAACCTATATCTGAAAATAATTTCCAAAAGGCTTTAAAATATTTTGGTTACCTTCGAGTCTGAGGAACTGCGAAAGACAAGAAAGTTAGACTTACATACATATTATATCCTGTAAAAAATTGAGGTTTCAGGATATCTCTAGAGACTAGACATGGATTTCTTCGAGAAATTTTGTGAAATGATTCTTGCAGGGTCGGCAACGCGAGAAGAATACCTCATCAAAAGAGCCTCATACTTGTCCTTCACCTAGGTGAATAAAATAAAGCTTTTATTACACCTCTGTTTTCTTCTTCGTTCTTCTTTTTTATTCTCTTTTTTCTCCGTTATTTGTGTTGTTCGTGAACTCTCGAGTGAAGATAGGATATGTACCCAGTTTAAATTTAAGTATAATTTTACTAATAATGGTCACATCAAAACACACAAGCATCAGAACTGTTAATCTGACGACCTGAAAAATCAATACGTTGAATCGCTACACATTTTACCTATCCATAAAACCAATGCACTTCGTGAGATTTATGTACCGGGGGTGACTCCCCATAAGGCTCCCATATGCAATAACGACTCGGCTAGTTTAAATCGCCGATATTATGCGCCTATGTGAAATATCGACGCTTTCATAAAAGCACCTTGGCTTACCAATATAATGTAAATTAACAGGGTTATAGCAAAGCCTAGAGAATAATGCGTCTTAACAGTGAAGGAATAACGTCTATTTCTCTTCGATATAACTAAGATGCAAAAGGCTAAGTGGCGAAAACTTATCAGCGGTTCTTGACTATGTCCGAAGTATTTTTAGAGTATCGCGTATTTAAATTTCGAATATCAATTCTAAAAAATAAAACCCCCATTAAGCTATTAATCTATAAAGGTTGTAAACAAATATTAATTGTACTTACCTATAATAACAACTTCATAGCAAAACTTAACATTTTCACAGCTTCTGACAAGGGTCCCCGATGGGTTAGGCAGAGGTGTGTAGATAGTCCCCACTTTCCGCCGGATATATTTTAGGTCCCAACGTGACAGATGGCAAGCTCAGCGCCGTAACTCGAAGACGGGAATATGTACAATATTTTAGGTCCCAACGTGACAGATGACAAGCCCAGCGCCGAAGACGGGAATATGTACATATGAGTATGTACGTCTTTGAATTTCTTCTCAAACGTCTGCAGGTTTCCTCTCGATGTTTTCCTTGCACCACTCGGGCAAATATCATCGTAGCGATACAAGTGTATTAATAACTATATAAATTCCTGCATCACGCCCAGCCTGTCATAGGGTGAGCACGAAGAACAGATCGTTAGTCTTTTCAAAATTGATATTCCTTTTGCAGTAGCAAAAAATTGAAATGTTAACAGAACTTAAAATTTCCATAAATGCCAATTAGATCTAAGTAGTTTTCCACTGCCTCTTTTTTCAGCCAATTCAATATATATTTGTCTCTACTTCATTCTAAACAAAATATTATATCAACTAATAATTACAAATTGTAATGTTAGATGACTACAGATGGATCTATTACTTTTTAGTATCACCTGCGTATTTGACTATGATATGATAAATTGGTTTAGTAAACACATGAATGCTACATACGGAGGGCCGACACAGGTTCCAAATGCCAATACCGCGCTGCTCGCATGAAATATAGAAGCGATCATATACTAACACTAATGTTCTCGTAGATGGAACAATGCCTATGTACAATCCTACGGACATATTTAATACCTATCTGTAATGCCTATGTTCACATATATGTGACATATCGAAGAAAGCAATTGACATTTATTCTGCGTCATCTACAATAATCGTGCTATTTACCTTTTATCACGTGTGATTCTTATAATCCTTTTACTAAACACATCTAAAGCGACCCTAGGTTTAAGGAACTGGTTAAGCTACTAGAAGCTGGAAGGCAGAAATAACCAAAAATAGCATTGTTTTATCTGTTTTGATTCACTTGAATGCATATTCTTTGCCACCCATAACTGGATTAGCGTCCACCGCGGCGCGTATCGGCGTAATATATCGTTTCGATTGAGCTTTTGGTGTATCATTCGCGGAATGATTCCGTGTTCCCACTCTGCACTCCGGTCCCTCGCCCGAAGCTCATCCGAGGGTGGTACACACATTGTCATATTAACGTATGTTTGCGCTATTTTAGTGTATTTACTTTTTAATGTAACAATACAGTTTAAATGCGAAATATACTCCTCTAATAGTACATATAATATTCTCACGCCTTCCCACAAAGGGGTATGCAGAGGTGTATAGGTAATACCCATACACTCACTTTCCACCAGGGATATATTTTAGGTGTCGTAACTGATGGCGAGTCCATCGCCGTTACCTGTAACTATTGAAGCATAAAATATACTATGACATGACATCGCCTTGCGTTAACTAAGCTTTTAGTGTAGAAACGAAATATCTTTCGTCGACATAATTAACTGAAGGGGCTTCACGAACCTAATAGAGGAAGAAAGTGTGCTCATATTCCTAAGTAGGTGCAGTGTTTTTACCCGACTCCAGCCAATCACAGCTTAGATTCTACAACGTTAAAAAGTGATACAAATGTATACACGATCACATCTATCATGCATTAAAAGTTTCTGATCCTTTAGTTGGGCTTTTTCGACTTTTCGATTAATCTTTGTTGTGTTTTCTATGTTTTTTTATACCATATTTATTTGTACATATTACTGAATTCATGTTGCATATGACAGTCTAATATTAGTAATTAAAGTACTCGATTCTTGAGTACTTTATCATTATAATTATGAAGAGTTTTCTCCATTTTTCCTAACAACAGTATGTAATGGAGCTCGCGTTGTCTGGATACAAAGAGATGGTTTAAAGCGAGTCCGTCAATAAGTCTCGCCTCGGATCGGTCAGGGTTGGTAATTGACGGGGGTGGGAGGGCAAGCGCAGGGCTGTCACATTCTTATTTTATCGTCGATAAATATTATTGTATTCTTTGACGTGGAATTTGGGATGAATTTAAACAATCATTGATAATCTTTGTCCTTCCTTGCTGCTCTAGTTCAGATCATTAAGATTTTAACCTTTCAAATAAACAAACAATAGTTCCATGCATTTAAAAACGTTATTAATTATTATGGGGTGCTGCTCTTCAAATCGTTTTGTACATATAAACAATGAACGGCAAATAAGTTGATCTCACTCCCGAAAAAAAAACCATTTGAAAGAAATTATTTTGATCCCCAGCGGTTATTAGAATGCGAATAAGACATGCACTTTAGAAGCCTCCCAGCTAATACATTCAGTGCCAGCAAAATGGTACCTTCCAGATACTATTGTAATAAAAATAATTTACGTAGTGCGAAAAATGATTTACACTGTCTGTCCTCGCGCTAACCCTGTCGCGGC
This sequence comes from Drepana arcuata, assembly GCA_016069955.1. NCBI lineage: Eukaryota > Metazoa > Arthropoda > Insecta > Lepidoptera > Drepanidae > Drepana > Drepana arcuata. The sequence goes on along the minus strand of JACCPG010008055.1, from coordinate 147,124 downwards.
GGAGGGCAGTTACGCGCCTTCCCCTAAAACATTGTCATCTGAATTTGTGCCCGAAGTAAATAAGAGTCCCGGGGAGTCTCTAATGGCGGCAGATTTATAGATTTTCTCTGGATGCCCCGCCGCGCTCGGATTAAATTACGCCTGCCGTATTGGCCGGAGGAATATTAGCACTTTCATTTGTTTCCGCACTTTGGTTTCAACAGATTTGAATGGTCACTTCGGATGGATCAGAACTGGCGGCTGTAAAAGTAAGTGATTAAAGATCTTGCTTTAATTAATTAGAGTTCGTAAAAATGCAAAGTTTAATCTCCGCTTAGTGCTGAAGCTCATAATATATACGCTATATATATGAAACCATAAGAGCCTTGGTGGACCAGTGGTTCGAGAAGTTTTTTGCAACACAAAGATTACAAGTTCGAATCCCGACTGTACCAATGAGTTTTCCTTACCTTACGTACAATGAAAGCTGATGTGTAGGTACTACCTATACACCTCTGCCTACCCCTTCGGGGGTTTCATACGACGCCGCGTGATGATATGTATTTATGTATCGTATCGCATGCCGAATCACTCACAGGTAGGCAGAGGTCCCCAGTTTTCTCCCTACATTTAATTGCAATGTGCATATAAACGTACAACCATCAGTTCCATTGAAAAGCAGATTAATAGACAAATAACTTTGAGCTCCACTAAACAATCACCGAAGTATTCACAAGACGAAACGTAATGAGACACCCTCTTTAACTTAAACTGTCTCGCACCTTCAGAGACCGAGCCTAATAATTTAAAAACAGAAAGCTTGTAACTTATCTCTCCTGTTTTAATAACAGTTTTCTTCAGTTTTGTCCCCTCGGTGACTCAACCCTTCGGTGGCGCGGGCGGCGAGACGCGGGGTTGGGTCGACCCTCTCCTTCTGATTTTTAAAATCGCAGACGGGTTAAGTCGCGGGAGCGAAGTATAAAAGCTTTCTGCTCCCCACCGTAACCCCCGTGCCTCTTTATGTATCATAATTTTTATCTACCTTATTAAAGTATCTATTGAATTCGTTTTACAGAATGTTGAGTTAATTTGTTTGACACGTAAGAAACGTTATCGTGGGATTCATTTCAGTCAGCTAGCTCTATGCTAGGGAATTAACTGCTATTGATTTAAGGTTATTATTGGCATAAATCTGTTGGCAATATTTATTTGTTTGTTTGCTTGAACGCGCTCGGGGAAATTTTTATTTTATATGATTTTTCATAGCCGTCTGAGTCCCACCGCTGGGCAAAGGCCTCCCTCGTGTCCTTCCACTCCCCGCAATAGTAATTGCTCAGATGCATGTCCAGTTCATCCTCCCAACTTCTTCTTGGCCTTCCACGTCGAATACTAACAAAAATATTTTGTTCTTTAACTTGCCCGTGTATATGTCTATATATCTTATGCTTTTACCCAAAGTAGCGAAGTAGTAATCTATAATCATACATGTCTAATCAAATTTATCGCAGGTGGCTTGATACACACACATTTTATAAAGTTAGTTAGTTAACACACAGTGCATAAACATTGAAAACTGTTGCAAAATATTAAATAAATAAATAAATAAATAACGGTGAAGGAAAACATCGAGAGGAAACCTGCATACGTCTGAGAAGAAATTCAAAGGCGTATGTATAAGTCGTGTTTGAGTAACGGCGATGGACTCGCTATCTATCACGTTGGCACCTAATATACCTCTGGTAGAAAGTGGGTGTGTGGGAATTACCTATACACCTCTGCCTATCCCTTCGGGAACCCTTGTGGGAAGGCGTGAGGATATATTATTATAAATAAATAAATAAGTAAATAAATAAATAAACATTACATTGGTAAGAATAAACGGACATGTATACTGCTTTGGCCATGCTTAAAAAGTCAAGGAAGTAATATTTACCGTGTTTGAGGTTACAATTCTTCATGCATGAATAAATAAAATCGGTATTATAATAATGGTAATCAAAGCCTTAGAAAGAACCACAATAGACTACAAAAGAAATAAATACCTTCAGTCAAACCTTTTATCCTGTATCCGTTCTGTGGGAGTCGTGATATATCCACGGAAATATTTCCTCTCAAAGATATTATGTATTGTAATTTACATTTGTATCGCGGTGTAGATCGTCAACATTTCCACGAAAATAGAGGGAATCAAGATTTCCTCCCAGTATTCATTGCGATGCTGGATTGCAGCGTTTTTGCGTCTTTTGTTTTGCCACTTACCCATTACAGCGAGGGTTGGTAAGCAGGAAGATAGAAGCAATTTATAAAAGTTTTTTTTGTAAAAACTGAAGCTATGCTAGCTTTACAAAAAACTGGATGTTTTGAAGGAAATATATATTATATGTGCCTACCCACAAGTAAGTCTAGAGAGAACTGGCGCTCTATACTCTCTGCCTATCCCGTTAGGGACTCGGCGTGATGATATGTATGTACGTATGCCTACCCACAAAGGTCAGATGGCGGTGTGACTAACCACCGAAAAACTCATTAGCACAGTCGGGACCCGAATTTGCTATATTTGTGTTGCAAGCGATAGCTCAAATCACTTGGACGACTCCATATACACCTAGATATATATGTTAAAGACTAAGTTATAAATTCAAATTCATCTCCCTACTAAAAATTACCCTAGCTGGAATCGATCCCGTAAACTCAAGCTTCGCAGTCACTCTGAGTAATCGACCCAACGGCTGAGAAAAAACGTAATTCTTACTTGTTTCGTGGTTATAAATAAAAACCAATAAAAACCAATATTTGATAGTAAATAAAAAGTTCGTAAAATTAGTCCCATTGTGTGAACAAGTGTTTATTTCAGTACGTGCTTTGTGGCAAGTAATCTGATTGCTGTATCATTCATCTGGTTATTTGTTAGAAATAAGTACTAAAGCATTTTGCATAAAGCACCAACTGTCACGTTGGTACCTAAATATATCTATGGCGGAAAAGGGTGTTGATTTACCTCTATAATAAGATAATTACAATTCAAAATTGTTAGCTATACATATTAACCTTGAAATAGGTAAAACTATTGGAATTCTGTTGACCAACCTGTCATTCTCCATGCATTAGTTATGTACTCCATATTCAGTGGTGACTATTGATTTTGTACAAATGATTCATTGATACGTGAGTTCAATAGATAACGTAACAAATCAATTAGTCAGTATTATTGATGATACTACGCCGTAGGTTGGTCATACAATAAAATTGACACATACAAATATCTTATCATGCAAAGTACGTCACGGAGTAGGCAGATAAGGAAGCGCGCTAGTTCCCTCAAGATCGTCATATCTCTTACCTTTCATCCGCATTCATACAATAAATTTGACTAATTATAAAAAAATGGGTTATATTTATCTATGCTATGGCGTTTGATATATCTACGTCTTCCTACAAGAGTCCCCGAAGGGTCAGGTAGATGTGTCGTTCTACCATATTTTCGCCAGACACATTTTGTGAAAAACGTGACAGAGGACAAGATAGCCGCCTCTCGAAATTGATTAGTCAAATTAAGCTCTTGACTTACAGATAAAGCTTTAATTCTGTCTCAATTCTCCAGTTTCATCAAAAACTTATTAGGAAAAATAAAAATAAAGGTCCTGTGAGAGTCACCGAACCCCAAAACATTATAATTAGAAACAAAAAGTTTAAATGTGTACTTTCATCGAAACTATTTGAGACATTCCGTTGAGAGTCTTTGATTACAAAAGTTAGGGTCATAAATCAAATTGAGAGCATCGGTTCCCAATCTCTTGTTGCTATTACATGGAGGTAGAGACACATTAATCATTTACAATTACGTTAAATGGCCCAAGGATCCAACGGAGCAGGCTGCGGCCGCATTGTGAATAGGTACTCAACTGGCAGTGGACAAATAACAAAACTGGGTTAATCTTTTACCTCCCGCGACGCGCGGAGGTGGAGGATCACCCCTTGCGCCCTCTCTCTCATCGGTCACTGAAACTGAAAAGGACAGAGGTAATATAACCCGCTTCCAAAAGGCTTTACGGCAACACACGTTTTACTTCCTCTGGCTTCTACCAAGAAACAAATTAGGTCTGTATTGGATTGTACCCAGATTTTTTTACCTTTGGAATTCAAAAAACATATTTACATTCAAAACAATGTAACCTTTGTTGTAAGTAACGCTAAGTCCAATTTTAAATAAAGAGTCTGATATTCTAGACTCTTAGTATTATATTCATGTATTTGTTCCATCACGTCTGTGCTGAGAGATGAAAATGCCATGAAAATTCCGTCCTGTTTTCGCATAGGCGATTGAACTGAGAGGGTGGACTATTACATTAAGTCACTGAGAAGTATTAATATTGCTACCGTTTACTTTGTTAGCCGGAAATGGCCTTAGCACTAACATTTTCATACACATCTAAGGTAATTCTTATATACCTTTCAATTGCCCGCAAAACCTTGAGTATTTTCTAAGCCTATTGTAATTTACCACATGAAATATCATTGATAAGAGTAATAACAAACACTCTAGACGCATAGATAGTTAGAACTTTAAGTTAACAAAAGCAATATATCGTGACGAGACGGGTGGTCGAGTGGTTCGAGTTGCCTGCAACAGAAAAATTGCAAGCTCGAATCCCTACTGTACCTACCAATAAGTCTTTCTGAACTTAAGTACAGCTTTAAGGTGAAGGAAACCTGCATACGCGTGAGATGAAATTCAAAGGTGTATGTATAGTCGTACTTGAGTAACAGCAATGGACTCGCCATCTGTCATGTTGGCACCTGAAATATATCTCTGGCGGAAAGTTGGTATTATACACCTCTGCCTAGCTCTTCGGGGACCCTTGTGGGACGGCGTGAGGATATATTATTATTATATATCGGGAAAATCAAGAATACGCGAAACGAACGATCAAGCGAAAAAGGTAACCTCTTCTATGTCTACCCTGTGAGGAACTCGGCGTCACTACATGTAAACACCAAATCTATCGTAAGCTTTACCTGCGCGTTCAGAATGTACAAAAAGAAAGAGTTAAAACAATAAATGATGACGATTAATTGTTAAAAAGAGCAGCAAAAACGAGCTTGGATCTCGTCTAGACCCTCCAAATTACACAGCAACGAAAACGAATGCAACAATAAAAAGTTTAAATTCCACAAACGATATCGGCCGAGATGTATTGAAATATTATAAAATACGCTTCAACCTATAATTTGATTAAATTCAAGGCGAAAAAGGAAAGAGGTAGAATCAAATGGATCATTAGAATTCGGGTCAGTAATGATCGGGCGCGCATCGTCAGTTTCGTTATAAAACAATGGTATTTTGTTTTTAAATATATTGTACATGAATTTATTTATTTTGCTACCGTTTTCTTTAGTAGGTAACTACCTGTATACTACCTAACTACCTAAGAGTGCAGCATGAAAATCATCAACAAGGGTGTGAAAAATTTCCCGCAGTGTCGTCAGGGTGCGAGCGATATGCCTGGTGTTGCAAATATGCATGGGCAGCGGTGACCGCTTACCATCACGTGGACCGCATGCTTGATAGTTACTCTATGGCATAAAAAACATGCCTGTTAAAACTAACGAATCCTTAGGAATTGCGTGAGACTCTTGGCGAGTGTTTAGTGTGCAGTGCAATTTAGGGCTCACAAATAACTATGGTTAGGACCATTCCACCACACTCTTATTACTTGTCGAACTATAAGTATTCTGCTGGTCATTGATCATATAAACTTAACGGATAATTAAAACACGTGATATTAAATTTAAGACGATATTATCCGTAAACACCCAGAGAAGAGAAGGAATAAAATAAAATCAAACAACTCTTTCACAAACTCAGTAGGAAAAACCGCAACGCTACTAGACATAAAACGAAAAGAGACTTCTTTGAAATATGCAGCATTTGATACGTTACGCCTGGCTTGCATCACAGACTAACGCTTCCTGTATATTGCGTTTTACAGAAAGAAAACGTGTTTAAATATTTGTAGTATTAGGTCATACATGTGGCCGTGCACATATCAAGCGCTGGCCTATGCAATGCTCCGGTATCATTGCTACACTGTACGGTAAAAGCAATTTCAAGCAGAGGCTGTTGGCAAGTGGCCAGCAGAAATAAGCTTGCTACGACACCCAAAGAGCACCAATACATGCAGTATGTATACTGTGCCCCCACTCATGCATCCCTTTATCATATGAGCTGTTACAACCGCTTTAAATTTATTTCCGTTGGTTGATATTTCCTGGTGATAAACAAATTATATGTGTTAATTCAGCTAGTATATCTGCGACAAATATTGAATTTTTGCGTGAAAAGGGTTATATTTTCATCAGTGCCGTATATACTTTTCATATTAGAAAATACAGTAATTTTGATATTGCAAACAGTTTCAAACATAATATAAGTAGATTATTATATAAATTATTGACAGTTTTATTAACGAGATATTTGTATGTACCAGTAACCATCCAAGCAATCTATTAAAGTGTAATAATGTTTTAACAAAAATGTTCAACCTATCTTCGAGTTTTATGCTGCACCCAAAAATCATGTGAGCTGCGAGGGGGTGGAAGCAATTTAAACTAAAGTAACCTGGCGACAGGCCAGCTGTCCGTCGGGTCCTGGGCTACGACAACGCTAGGCATTGTAGATAAGAACCTCAACTATATCATGTCATCATTTTAGGCACCCTTTTCTAACTGACCAGTGCGTATTAATTCTATATCTAAAACAAATTCGGGATAGTTATATCATTTACATCAAGGATAAGCGCTGGACCGATTCTTATATCATTCGATTGCTTTTAGGTAACTGTATCCACCCCGAATAGACGCACACATTAGAAAATATCCTTACTAATATTATAAATTAATGTGAATGTAAGTTTTTTTGTTACGCTTTCACGTAAAAACTACTTAACCGATTATCATGAAAGTTTGTACACATATTCCTGGAGGTATAAGAAGTAACATAGGATACTTTTTATTGAAAAAAAAAGCCGGTTTACTTATATTTTTTTATGGTGATGGCTTATAGCCATGATTAAGACATAGGCTAGATTTGAATCCCGAAAGATTCAAAGCTCTAATATTATAAAGGCAAAAATATGTATGTTGCTCTTTCCACGCGGGCGAAGCCGCGGGCATTAGCTAGTAAAGAATAAATGTATGTTTCTAATATCGAAGTACAAGTTTCTTTGAAATATGCAAGTACCTACATATATATACGACACTGATAATAAAAATAATTTTTTATCCATCTGTTTGTTTGTTCGTTTGTTCTAGCTAACCTCCGAAACGGCGAGAACTATTTTGATGGAATTCACACTGACAGATAAGAAATGTTATTAGGAGTAACTAATATAAAATATACTAAATTGTTACGTTACTATAAGGACTACACATGTTATTTTTATTTACGCTAATGTAAATGAAACTCAATTTGGATTTAGTAATTACCATACTTTTGAATAAAAATTTTGGAAATAATCCACGCAAATTTAACTGGTAACAAACAATTCAAAGTATCGAAATTAATGTACAATATGTACATATTGATCAATAATGTTATGATAAGACTGAAATCTGACACGCATTTACATTTTATAAATTTATAGCATATTATTAGAGGTAACTGTATTGAACAACTTTGTTCTAAAACTATAAACATTTTACAGTAAAATCTATGAAATGTATAACTTATTATCAGTAAGGGGCTCAAACACTACGAATATCGTACCGAGACATCTCGAAAATTCCAACAGAAATTAATTGATACGCCTAATGCATGCAATGGGAGTAAAGAGTTTTGGTACAGTAGTGGCAAAATCAATTTGAGGCCAGAGTGTTGGCGAGTGGCCAAAGCGTCCGCTGTCCGACAGCCGCAAACCTGCTATTATACCTAATATACAATATATACATCAATCATATAAAGTTTACGTAAATACTTCCATCGCTGAACATTCAAACGGTGGTACAATGAGTTTAGTTGACGGTCAAAGACGATATGTTATTGAAGTCGACCGCAACAAAGACATCAGTGACCACAGTTGTCAAAGGCTGGCTGTTTACAGCTAAAACAATGATAATGGTGAAGATTTTATAGTCTACACTAAAGGAACCCAAACACTAAACAAATGTTACGATAAACGATAGTATAAATATGAAAAAGCCGTGGTGGCCGAGTGGTTCGAGCAGTTGCCTGCGACGCAAAGGTCGCAAGTTCGAATCCCGACTGTACCAATGAGTTTTTCTGAACGTAAGTACAGTGATTAGTCACACCACGAGCTTTACGGTGAAGGAAAACATCGAGAGGAAACCTGCATGCGTCTGAGAAGAAATTCAAAGGCGTATGTATAGTCGTGCTTGAGTAACGGCGATGGACTCGCCATCTGTCACGTTGGCACCTAATATACCTCGGGCGGAAAGTGGGTGTGTGGGTATTACTTACCTATACAACTCTGCCTACCCCTTCGGGGACCCTTGTGGGAAGGCGTGAGGATATATTATTATTATTATTATTATTACTAGCCCGAGTTCGAACCTAAAATCCTCACTAATTATATTATTATATTATTTTATAATTATTATTATTACTAGCCCGAGTTCGAACCTAAAATTCTCACGCAAGCCTTCTTAAATACATACCTTCTCATATATTATTTTACTTTAAAGAAAATTCCTAGCTATTCGATTCATGACTAAACATATTGAGATATTTGATAAGCACACATTTGGCACAAACCAACACTGAATGTCTTAATATTCTTCAAATATCTTTATCAACACAAACAACAGATAACAACACGAAAAGCCTGTGATATATATAATGCACGCATATCATTACTAATATACTTAATAGATAAAATTACTTCTACCCATGAAATAAATACGGGAATCATACTCATATTTATGATTTAATCTGTGTACCAATTTTTTCTCTTCCTTTATCTTTATTATTATGTTCTTTAGCTTATCTATTGTGTGGAGATAAAGATAAGGCTCTTTTAGTTATTCAAGAGTTGGTATCATTGGTGTCAATAAAGAATCATGATTCTAGTAATTTGTAATAATATGTATCTTTTACAGATATCGATTCACCTCTCTATAAACGACTTTAAAACCATGACAAAAAATACATTTTATACAGTGTTCATAGATAAGCAAAACATATATAAGCATACATTATTTATTTCTCTTTCTTTCTCTTATCTTTGATGAAACAGATTATAAAAGTGTTGTGTATGCCTATTATTGGTGTATAACATAAGTTTATACATATATATCCTCACACCTTCACATAAAGGTCCCCGAAGGGGTAGGCAGAGGTGTATACCCACACACCCATGCTATGCTGATCTTCGTTAATATTACAGTAAAGCTTCAAAATAAAAAGCTTAAACCATATTTTTACACGATCAGTTATATCACGCAAACCAATCACATCGAATAATTTGAAAAATATTTCACTTTCCCCAAAGGCACGTCTGTCATTCATGAGTTAAATTTTACGCATGCGTGTCAGTGCGATATGCGTGCAAGGAGGCAGCTACTTCGGAAGCCGAAGGCGGACGATTATTCAGATTAATTTAATAGTTGAGATTTTGCACTTACGTATATTATGCTAATTGCGGATTAGGCCTTCGGTATGCATATATGACGTGGAAAGGCTGTGCTAACTATTTGAAGTATTTCAATTTATTGAATGAGGCAAGGAGCTGAGTGACAACAAATATATTCTTACTTTCTGACCAATTTGACATATACCCATCTGAATTTGCATATATCACGCCTTTTTGTAAGGCTATAGTTTGGTACTAACGTGACAGAAGGCGAGTCAGTCGCTGAGTTCGTAACCGATCATCCGTGTTTGTATTCCTTTTGAAAGGACTACAGTAATTATAACAATGTTTTCCTGTAACCTAAAAGTCGTGGTATAAAAAAGCACTGTACGCAAGCTAGGTGGCTAAGTGCTTTTAGTAGTTCAAGCTTCGACGGGCTGTATCAATACTAAATAATTAATTTTAGTTAGAACTTGCCGTATTTATACAATAAATATTGAGCCTTTAAATAGCACGGAAATAAATTAGGTACACCAATTTATGCCAAGACTTAGTGACAACGTGATCAACAAAGTCAGTAGCTGGGGTTAAACGTTTTCGCCCAGACAGGCAATGTTCTGTAAATACCACTTCTGTGAACTCGCGAATATACCACGTGCTCGGTAGACTCATAACTTTATGCAGCATCTCAACTTAACTAGATCTTATTATTGTATTCTACATATATACGTATTTGCAGTTTAAATTTGATATTTAATAAAGACATAAAAGCAGCTAATAGTATGAAGATTAGAAATAAAGTGTGCCCTTTTAAAATATTAATTCGTTTATTCATAATTTTCAAGCACAATTTATTCCATATCTACATTAAAACTCTTTGCAAAGAGTTCTAGATGTTTAATTTTTATGGAAATTTTTCGAAGTTAACACCGATCATATTTCTAAACATAATTATCCCATATTAGCCGCAGCGTGTCAGGCGGTCTAATTTTAAATTCTTTATTAATACGCCACTGTCGTGTGTATATATCATCTGGGTATACATACATATGTGTTTGAGCTCTTGTGGGACCGATAAAAAAATCGTTATTACCTACCTACCCATTGAAATGATAAACGCTGAACATTTTCCTCAATCGGTACTTCGTCGATACTTTCTGCGCATTTATAACTCGATACAACACACTGAGAACATCGATTGAAATCGTTCCGGTACTTTACGACTTTATTTCTGGCGGGCATGTTTTCTTTGACTGCGTCAGTTAGCTTGAGACCGGGGCATTCGGCGTGTATCGGATAAATATTAATAAAGCGAACCGGCCTCGTTTCTGGGAAGTTGGGAGGATCTTATTATAACCGCAATAGCACCTATAATTAGCAACATCCAAATTACTCGTGGCGTGTACGTGTTGCGCCAGATCGATGTTACGTGTGCTACTTGATTCCGATCTAATGCTTCGATTGTGTCATTCATGTACTAGCAGTGACATATCTATATTATTATCATGCTGTGTATAATAATATATATTTTTCATAACCATAATTCAAATATTAGCAAATCATACTAATATTTGAATTTATTAGCAGATTATATCACGCCGTGTTCCCGTGTTAATGTGGAGTGGCAGAGAAATAAGAGCGCCACTTCTCTCATGATATACAGAACTCTTTCGTTTCATCCACATCTATCAGTATCTTCATACTTGTTTGCTGGTTTCGAGAACTATTGTCATTTCTATGATTAAGTGCTGTGAATTATATCTTCTTCTGCCTTTTCTCATTGTATACCTAAATGTTTCATCAAATGTTCTTCATATATTAATTAATGTAATTGTTTCTTTATTATTATGGATTATGCTATTAAAACACATTATTATTATTATATATTATACACAAATAATTAATTATAACATTCAACATTTTGAATTAGGAACCAATTTGTTATCTATGAAAATATTATCTATTCTAACGAATACATTTTTAAAGGTTTATAGAAAAGATGTAAAGTATAAAGTTCCAGAAGACTCCTCGAGGAGGCAATAAGGTAGGCGGTAGTAGAAGGGGGTCTGTTAGACTGAACGCAAGGTCGGCGACGCACCGGTTATACTAAGCGTATTTGTTAGTGGAAACCGTCGGATCGTGATTGTTTGCCACCAATGTATTCATCTCTCTTTGGGGTCCGTTAGTGCTGAGGATTGTGACTTGGTCATGTCTTGTAGCAGTGAGTGTCATTACGATGATGATCTCCGAAGTATCTTTTACGAACCTTTATAATATCGACGTTACGCAAAAATAATGTTATGATAATGATTAGGCTGCTAAATATATTGTTCACCGATTACTTTATTAAAACTCAGCATTTTAGAATTAATCATCATACATTTAAATGTTGGGCTCTTGTCGGCGTCTTAATTAGAATAAATATGAAAGGAAAAGAATGAAGAAAGATTGACTGAAGAACAGATATACAAAGCAAAAGCCTTTATCTGTCTCTTCTTGCACACAGCAAGAAGAGGCAGATGAAGGCCACGTTCCAATTACCTGGATCAAATCGATCGGACGCTCAAGGACGGGAACGTCAAGAGTACTCGAAACCGACGAGCATGTATGAAGATAATGATGAATGTGGACGAAGCGAAAGAGGTATGCAAGTCTAGAGTAAACTGGCGCTCTATACACTCTGCCTACCCCGTTAAGGACTTGGCGTGATGATATGTATGTATGTATGAAAGGAAAAATCAAATTCAATTTTGCTACCATATACTACGTTAAAACGCGCGATGTACTGAGGTAAATGACGGTTGATAAAAATAAATTGAAACGCTAGTCACTGCTATTGTATGTATAAATCTTTTACGTATCAATGAGGGCTCCTGCGACCGGTCACACAGTAAAAACAAAAGAGTGAGTCAGAGATGCCAACGACCGCGCTCCAGGGTGATCTTTTGAAATTCCCGAATAATTGTCGACGAGTACGGTGGCGACGAAAATAACGCTTCTGTTCTGTACCACCGTTCCCCCAGCTTTGAAACAAATTAATTTTATTTCTAAATTGATCCAGTCCCTCATTGGGCTGCTGATAGATTTTCATTGGTTAATTGAATATTCCGGCAGAATGTATAACATGTCTGACTATAGTACTTCAATACAAGTAGTACTAATTAATATAATAACATTTAACATACATACATACACATATATATTCATATATATCAAAGATGATAGAGCTCTAGTTATCTTTAGACTTACACAGTTGGACATAAACCTAATATACGCATTCCCTTGTGCCTTAATAAATCTAAGCATAATACGCTAATAAACGATTTCATTGCATACTTTTTTATTATATGTTAAAAGAACATTTCAAACTAATTACCTATTATTTCTCCAATTCACGAATTTCTAAAGAACAAATAACACAAAAAATTGGGGCTCAAAATAAATACAAGTATATTTCTGCTTCTGCTTTCTGCTTTTTTTATTATAAAAAAAAGACCATGCATCTAACAAAAAGTCTTCTTATTAAAAACAAGTTTTTAGTATAGACTTAATTATATCAAGGATGCTTCATCTGTATCATCCTTGACTGTATTTGTCGAAATGGTAAATACTATGAATAACGTAGTGTTTGAGCAATAAACATGAAAGTATAATGTCGGGGAGCATGTTACTGCTTTGAATGCTAAGCCCGTACTGAACTACAAACACAGGCAGCAGTAGGGGGGTCGGTCACCACACATTCAACTAACCGTGGGAAAAGCTTACACCAATACTCTGCCAACAACATTCAACGTATTCATTGCTATTTTGATGCGGATTCTTTTGCATAATCTAATTCACAATTAAGAGCTAAGCTTTGACACCCGACATGTCACAGACCTTGCATAGTAAATAATTAATAATTGGCCTTAATATCGGAATTAATTGTTTTAATTATAATAAGCACCCGCTTGGGAATAACTATGATAAAAATATCGCCAGCCTCTATAAGCTGGATGTTCATTTGTATAATGATATTCTGCGAATTACTCCGCGTTTATAACCATAATGCCTCTCATCGTTGTGTGTCCAAATCGAGGTTACACACAAACATACGTCAAACCACAGTATGCCTTCACGTCGCAACAACGTCCACATATTTACAGTGTAACTGACCAGGGAACTTGGAGCTCTGGGTTATCGTATGATGTGTCAGAGGTTGTGTGGTGTGGACAGCTATTCTGGAGGGGAGAGGGTCATGCTACGCTGGGCGATGCGAGGCGCTCGGCAGACGTCACACGCACACACGTCCATTGCCTGCACACATAGCGACGTGACCGTGGCATTCCATAGGTATCCACGCACACGACGGCACACCTTATTAAAACGAAACGCGAATCGACGACTTATCGGGCAATTAGTCGTGGCTCACGTCAAATATTATGGTGGGCGTTTATCTTGTAACAAGTACATTGACTTTTGTTCTAAGAAATTCAACTTTCTTATTTTCTATTATGACGTATCTGAACATCATGTATTCCAATACTTTAATTGTCTTTTATTAAAAAGCATAAAGTATTTTAAAACAGTGAATATCAATAAACTTTCGCTTGATTCAGCTAATTCTAGATACAAGGGGGCTAAAAAGAAACCACATGTGTTCCGGAGTGTGGGTATTTTTAGTTGATTGAGGAGTTAAATGTAAAACCGTCAATGTAAATCGTGCTGGGTGATGAGTCCGAGCGGTCTGTCCGACAGGTGGTTACAGTGGTGGCGCGGCGAGCGGCACGCGCGGCGAGAGAGCACTGCGCAAGTGCGCTTGATAACAGTCCATCGCGAATTATTCACGTGCTGTCAACTTATGAATTATTATTTTGTTAACACTGCGTTTATGCTAAAATGACACGACGCAAAATTTATTGTACTTAAATGCGATTATGTTACAATCCTATCAAATATTATGGTCGACCAATTAATTAGCTTTGTACAAAATATCATTGACATAACTTTTGGTTTGTTGATATTAATGTTTCTTCATACTTAACTTAATTTGGATAATAATTTATCCTCACGCCTTCCCACAAGGGTCCCCGAAGGGGTAGGCAGAGGTGTATAGGTAATAACCTCACACCCACTTTCCGCCAGAGGTATATTAGGTGCCAACGTGACAGATGGCGAGTCCATCGCCGTTACTCAAGCACGACTATACATACGCCTTTGAATTTCTTCTCAGACGTATGCAGGTTTCCTCTCAATGTTTTCATACATACATATACTTATACCTATATACATGGACTGACATCGGTAGTCTCATAGGTAAGATGACATCGCAGGCGAAGGCACGGGTGACAGCGAGTATTGTGGGTACATTATATCTCTAGCGATTGGTAAGAGCCGGTTACAATACTCAAAAAACGTTTTAAAAATAGATATTTTGTGATTGGAAAACTGTAAATAAACTAGTTATGACTAACGGGTCAAGTCGAGTCCCGCTCGAGTGAAATATATCACAAATATTGTTTTACTAAACAGCGCTATGTATGGAATGTGTACAATAAAGATATGAATAAAATATACCTAAATTAAATTAAACGGCACTATAATATGAACGAGTGTCATAAATTACTGGAGAATAATTGATGACTATATTAGTGGCGATAAATATTCCATAAATAAATCACCTTATTCAAATTGCTTCAAACGTTGCACATTCGTTGTGTGGACATTAACGAGATGTGAACAGAAGGTGCCCCTAGCGATATTACTCAATCCTAATCAAATTATCATAAAAGATAAATTATCGAAGATCCGCGGTGGCCGGGTGGTTCGAGTAACCACTTAACAAAAAAGTTGCAAGTTCGATCCTGGCTGACCGAAGGAAAACATCGATAGGAAACCTGAGGAGAAAGCCTGGGATGTCTTAGTAGCGCCATTCAAGACCTGGTTTTGAGAAGTGAAAGTATACAGGTGTATATATAAATTTGACATAAAATGTGTGATCAAAATCTATGCATATTTTAATTTGTTAGTGAACATTCAATACTACTCACGCCATCTGTTGAGGGCTTTTCGTAAAAGCGTGAGCGAGTTTTACAGAGCTATCAAATGGTAGAAAAAATTGTGTTATACTTCTCTCGTCAACATTGTATTTAACAATTTTAGATTAAATTTAATAATAAAAAATCCTTACAAATACTACCTTCTTTAACAAAAGCAACAAAAATCCAGATATGTCCAAAACTGGAGCTAACTGCTCCAGTTTCGTTTCCAGTTTCGTGTAAAAAGTATCGTATTATTTTTCATACTATAAATTGGAAAGGCGTACTTTATACCAATACAGTGCGCACAAATTTATTATCTAATAAAAATAAAAATAATCATAGATAATGTAGAATAAATAACAGATAGTAAATGTAAATTATAAGTATGTGTAAAAGTATTCACTGGCAAGGAAAAGGCAAGATACCAATAAAGTAGCATGTACACTAGGAAATATCCAGTGTTTTGAATCTAGAATCTTCGCTGGCTGGCGAGTGCAAGATAGGACATCGCTCGTAAACTCCCTGCAAAGACAGGGACACAAATGACTTGTCTGAACTTGGACTCTATTAGAATCGCCACTTGGAAGAACCGTTAGTAATTCTCACGTTAGGTTCTATTCATTGAAATAAATTAAGAGCATTTTCATATTTAAAGCTAGGTCAACTGAAAGTAGATTTTCTATAAAATTACAATGATGACTAGCAATTACGACATAGACTTCTAAATAACTACGAGTAGCGGTGCCCTGTGGTTTCACCCAATATGTTGACACTTAATAGTAAGCAGAAAGTGTATGTATAATAATAATATATCCTCACGCCTACCCTCAGGTCCCCGAAGGGGTAGGCAGATGTGTATAGGTAGGTGGTATCCAAACACCCATGTTCCACCAGAGATATATTTTAGGTGCCAACGTGACAGATGGCGAGTCCATCGCCGTTAGTCAAGCACGACTATACATACGCCTTAAGTGTTTATATGATCTCCAATAAATCGGTCCCCTATCGCAACGAATATTCGTTTACTGCCAGCCTGGATGTTCAAAGAGCTTCTCACAGTATCCTAATTATTCTATTCATAAATATTTTTTCCACTGCTACTCTCTCTACCTGCGAAGGACTCGGCCTGATGATATATATGCATTTCTCCTGTTTCGCACGTTCTCGCTATGAAGTAACAGTCTTAAATTACAACAATGGCTTGCTAAGTACCCCTTACAGTACTTACAGGGGGTAGGTACTCTCAGGGCCATCGGATTATAGTCTTTACTTGCGTATAGGCGTTCTTCTCCAACTTATACGTGTTTCCCTCGCGACTATTTCCCTGACAAACGTAAAGTACCCGACAGACCGGGGATATATAAAAAAATAAATTAACCGGAAAAAAATCAGGGTAGGTTATTCTATTTATACATATTCATTAAACTATGTTTATTTAAGTTAACATAAAAAAACTATTAAGAATGTATAAGTCCTGAGGCTCACCATCTTTTTAAAGAGGTCTCGTGCCGTCTAGTCGATACCTCTCGTGACAGGCGCGCTGGAACATATCTCGCTCAGAGAATCAGCATTGCTATCCAGCGAGGCAATTGCTGCTATTGTAAATAAACTAAATGAGTATGAATTAAAATATGGGGATCAGGATCCAGCTACTGTTGAATAGGGTTCCAGAGATGTAACCTCCTCACGATACGTGCCGTATCGAGGAGCACGTTCTAAATTATCTTTATTAGAGTATGACGAAATAATTATCTCATAAAATTTCACCAATACGCATTATAACGGAATCTTGTTTACCAAATATTATGACTGAGCAATGTCATTTACATCATTATTATTGTAATAATTAACACGGTTTATAATGCCCGATTGCACCAATTAATTACACAATACAAACAGAGTCTGGAAAAAATAAAGGACAGATATTTCTGGCAAATTATAATATTCCTAGATCTATGGAAGCCCACAGCACGCTCTGGTCATCTAGAGGTAGTCGCGGCCGGTTTGCGCTCAACTATATCTATAGAAAGGCTTTCTGTCCGTGCAATGTGTATCTGTTCTAAGGGCCGGTTCCACGATCCTTGCGCTGTTAAATTGAATCTAAGTAATTATTTATCAGCTTGCGCACGTTTGCCCCCCTTACAAATGTTATTTATTTCGTTTAATTGCCATGAGAGTTACGACTGTCAACGTCAATTCACATGTAAATTTATGGCAATATAAGGAATGCCGTTCATAGGTTTTCTACCATTTGTTCTACGTTGCGGTACTGGTAACTGACTTAATTAACTGTAAGTAATGAACTATAAAGGTATCTATGTGATTCGCATTGCCTAATAAGTACTTAAATGGCATAGTCGAATAGTGGATAGTGGCCTTGTCTTCTCTGGGTCACTTATTCGACTTATTCAAAGCAGTTCGTTATTCGGAACTAACTGCCCCGCGGTAAGTGCTGTGTAAAATTTGATTTCATATCTCGATTTTTTTTCTAGATTGATTTCTACAATTAAAAATATTCAGTTACCCACCTAATAATCTATCTCTAATTAACTCCGAATTCGTTTAGTAGTTTTTGCGAGAAAGAGGAACAAACGTCTACATGAACTATCACATTTAAAATATGAAATCTATGATCTTATTATTAGTTTGTACTTACGTCTAAATTAGGATTTTGTCTAGAGAGAGCAGGCGCTCTATACTCTCTGCCTACCCGGTTAGGGACTCGGCGTGATGATATGTGTGTGTGTGTGTGTGTTAGTATTTTGTATGTCGCTTGTATTTGTAGTACAACGTAGAGTTTTCAAGCGGGTAACTTTCCGATCGTCTGTTGGGGCGGTCGAGTTACGTAATATAGTCACTTAACCCCTTCGAGGCCACCCTCCACGCAATCGGAGACGCGCGATTGTTTCTTCAAGTATATTACTAGTGACTTGTGGTATGTTAGCCGCTTAGGATCAGGTGGACCATTTCTTGGTTTTTCCTTTGTTGTGAATAAACACGAAGAGCACATTACATCATCTTGTCCTAGTCACGTGATGTGTACTAGTGACGACGGGTGTCGTTCCTTTACGTTGTAAGAGTAACTATAACTTGTTTATACAATGGTTGAATGCGTTAATATTATTACGCCCACACAGTCCGAGATAAATTTCCTCCTTGTTTCTATATCTCCTTCTTACATCGAAGCACTTATACTCAGTAGGACCTCAGTTAGGTAATGTTTGGTCCAAGTGTTGAGGGATGTATGGATAATCGAGACAGTATACATACTTATCAATACGCCGAGTCCCACACGGGGTTGGCAGGAAATACCAGTTCTGTCTAGACTTCATACTAATTCATCAGTTTTTTCATACTTGCTCGCCGGTTTTGAGTACTCTTGTGAGATGTATTATAAATCTCATCAAATATAGAATATCAAGTGTATAGTTTAATATTACACTATGCACATTCTTAACAGAAATAAAGTTCTATAACCGCAATATTGTAGGCATTTCCCAAGAGATCGGTGCATAATCATTTATCTACATGATCTTCCGGCGATGGAATCACGAAGTACAGCTAGTTGGCAATAATTAAAAGCGCCATTATAAGAAAACGCTGGGTCTAGTATCTCATAGCTTGCACCACACGCTGCGCTAGACATGCGTATGTCTATGCAGGCCACAGTCAATGAACTGGCAGAGGTCAGGTGAAATTATCTCGTACGGAGCGCCTTACGCGACATCTGACTCACAATGGCCGGATACCATTTTATCTCGGCGCGTGATGCTCAGCTATTTGGGAGACAAGAAACAACACTGTTACAGTTGAGGCAGGCGTGGATGAGAAAATAATTGTTTGAATTAGAGATTCCACTTGATAAGTGCATACGTTAGCAATGTGCCTTGCCTCTAATCGTTTTTGAAGTTTTGTTATGCGCATGTGTAAATTTTTCTTAATGAATGTTCTTTTGTTTTTCTTTAGGCTCTTAGACTAGATCAAAAGGCTGGCTTAAATATATTAAAATTTGATGATACAATATTAAGATGGTCTGGCTTATAAAAATGCAACGATAAAAATATTTCTCGCTATCGTTGTTAAACGTATCCAGGCTTTTCGTCGATCATGTTACTTTGAAATTAATTTTGACCTTTCATTAAACAGGCAGGACCACCCCAGGCACCTGCCACAATTTGTCACATTCTCTATAACGTAGGTACTAGTCAACTACCAACCAATATATAATACCGTATTATACGTATCATTTATACGTATGTCATTATGAATATTTAATAATGTATGCTTTTTAAAAGCCGTTTGCAACAATTGCTCAATTTGTCACCAGAAATCAACCAAATTGATTGAATTAATCAACCAAAAAAAAGATGAAAAAAAAACTAAAAAGTCCCGTCCAAATATATTGGATTTAATCCGGCGAATGAAATGTCACGAGAAACATTGGCGTGCCCTTAGTTTCACATTGTGTTCTGCATTGGTGGAATTGGTGTGAGCGAAGACGTTCAATGACACGCAAGAGGCTGCGACGGTGCAGTCGACATCTCGCCCGCTATCGGACCGAGATCTGTCCACATACCACGCGGAGCTTACTAGAGCTGTATTTCTCTGATGAAGTCTATAATGTTGGTGTGATTTTTCACATATTTTATGTTTAAACAAGAACGAATGACATTGACATTTAATTACCCTTACGTTTTGTGATCGTGTATTCGTATGTCAATATTGTCTAGCTTTACATTTTTACAAACGGTTGTGGGTTGAATCCGCGCACATAGCAAACATGTATGTATAAACACGAATTTATCTTAAGTCTAATCTCTACAATATAACTTCGTAAGTACCTACCCAAAAGTAACCTCAGAGATTCGACGATATTATTATTCCCACAGATGTATCAATTAAATACATTTAAGTATGTCTGAAGGCCAGTAAAACAACACAATACGTTTTGGTATGTTTTGTAAGCATAATTTAAAATATATAGTATAACTCGCGAAAAGTAAGGTCGTTTAGTTTGTGTACTTAGCCATCTTCTTTATATATTATATTAAAGACTATTTATATTAACTAATAATGAGAGACTTCAACGGATGCTAAATATAAGACATTTAGAAAAATATTTGAATTATAATAATGTTTACAGCATCTCTATATATTTATCATGGTACGTACTCAGGCAGGCCGCACGTCGATAAACGCCGCAACTGGCCGCCCGCGCAGACCAATATGCGTTCTAACTTCCACCCCATATTACCACTGTTCTAATAAATAATATTATATAAACTGACTGGGACTTCTTTTTTTACTATATCTGATAACTTTCCTTGACTTATTGCAATAATTCTCATCGCGAAAGTATCATCTCTGTAATTTACATGTATGAACATACATATGTTGATAAGTTTTAAAGAGTTTCTCCGCCGAAGAGGGTGTAAATATACCTTTGTTGAACTCTTGTGAGAAGATGACAAAATATTTTAATATGTAAACTAAAACAAGATAAGGTACGTATTATTTTGTAACGGAACCAATTAACGGTTACGACAAAAAATTTAATCAACATAAAGTAAAATATTTGAGGTTACGTAGTGTTTACGACGCGACGGGACTTTAACTGTCGATGCGACTTAAATGCTAGGCGTAATAGATTTTATTTAAAAAGTAAGCTTTCTCTTTACATAATGAGCGTGGCTGCCATTCGCTGTTGACGAAATCAGTGCAGGCGCTGCCATCTTTCACATTATGTAACCGAATTGGGTAAGCATGTGTTGAAATTGTGCACACTCTGAAAACAATCACATATCATATCACCGATTACATTTGTTTATGTGTCACTAACATACAACTTTAGCTCTTATCCACCCGTTATTTAAGCTTCAATATTACATGTCTACATGTATCGTATCATATTAGCAATGATACGTGCAATGTTAAAACTCGTGGAGGCCGAGTGGTTCGATTAGTTGACTGCAACATAATGATTGGAATTTCGAATTCCGACTGTACCAATGAGTATTCTTGAACGTATGTACAGTGATTAGTCACACCACGAGCTTAAGAAGTGAAGCAAGCTTAAAAGTTGAAGGAAGACATCGAGACATTACCTGCACACGTATAAGAAAAAAAACCGATTCCATCTGTCACGTTGGCACCTAATACAATACATCTCCGATGAAAAGTAGGTGTATGAGAGTACTCAGTACCCCGATGTGGTAGACAGACCAGTGTGGATAGTAATCCACGCTGGTCTGTCTACCACATCGGGGACCGTAATGACGGCTGATGCTCTTATTAATTGATATTTTAGCTTGCACCTACCCATTTATTGATTTCCCAAACTTTTATTTGGTTATTTGGTAATGTAGGTTTTTATAAAAAATCGTCTATCGGTACCATAGTGCGTTCGTCTGTCACTATGCACCGAATTTTAGTGAAATTTGGTACAAACATAGCATGAGCTTCAGAAGTGGGCATGGGTTTTATTTAACGTTCAACCCCTGAGGGGATCAGGGGTGTGAAATTGTGTAGCGGAGTATTATTATGATATAGTGGGAAATCCCTTAGAGATGTTTATTACTTATCTACCCAGTGCAGTACTCCCGCGTTTGTTTAATACGTTACCTTTCAAACAACGATAATGTTACTTTACGTAGTATTTTAGTAGTTATGAACAAGAAGAGATGCGCCAACCAAAATGTATACAAAATAAACGGCAAAGACTTACGGAGTGAAATCTACGTGGAAATATCAACGCGGCTCATGCTCTGATGACGAGTAGCTTAGGGAGGTAAGGCGCAGTAATTATATCGATATCGATAATTATTATAAAACTCTCGCAAATGTATGGAGAAATAACGAAGAAATGCATGTAGGTGTAGACTATTAATCACATAGTATATTCATATATCCGCGCACCAAGGCAAATTTTAAAGCAGTATTTCTCTTCGAAGGAGTAGAACAGAGGTGTATAGATAATACCCACCCACATTCTGCCAGAGATATATTTTAGGTGCCAACGGGAGATGAGATGGATGTGGTTGATGAGAAATAATAATAATGTTATATTATTATTATTTCTTCAACAATGTCCATCTTATATACCAGTCCTGTAAAATTAAGTATACGAGACTTCTTTACTCAAATTAAAAAAAAATCTTTTCATAACGACAAACTGTTCAAGATATTTAAAAGCTTCTACGGTCTAAAAGTACAATGAATGCTTACACATGGCTGATAGACGACACGACCTTAGCTTGTGTTCTAAAAATTCTTTGTTTGGACAATATGTGTTGAATACTTTGATGTATTATTAATAAGCATTTCATATATTGATATGAACTGAAGTCACGTCCCCGTGGGACCTTCCGACTGACCCACCTTCCAAACGTTTCAATGTACGTGAGAACGATCGTTTATGACTTTACAATAAATAAGTTCTTACTTACTCTATAATAACGCCTGTTGATGTGATCCTAAGTAATTATTACACTGGTTCTCACACCTGACCGATGAACCGGATCACAATGGTGTGTCATTGCGGCGAATATAATTCTTACCTCACTCGTGTGATTGGTAAGGCGTGATTTGATTTTTAATAACCAGAACTAAACCTTCATAATATGTAGTTCATTTTATTGACAATATTTTTTTGTCGGAAACGTCGACTACTTAAATATTTTGTCCTATGAAAAAAGCAAATCATTCATCAATAATTTACGCTATAGTTTTAAAGTCCTAGAAGCTGAGATGTTAACTATCCATAGGTTTTGATGAAGACGACGAAGATTAATACCAGGAAAATTAAAGACAATTTTGATTACGGTAATGATATTAGAGAAGCTCGGACGTGGCTCCAGTAATAGATATTATTATTTGCACCACTAAGTGTCAATCTAGCGTACGATCAACTTAATGATGAACGGTTACCGCTGCTAGCAACACCAAGGATATCACTCGCGATGCTGACCCTTCAAGAATATTTTCACATCCTTCTTGAAGAACTCCATCTTTGATGAATAACCTAGGTTGAATATGATAAGATATTTTCATTCACGTGAAAAGATGTAAATGTTTTGCATTCATATGGTTGCAAAAATACTGAATTTATCTGAAATACTGTTCGATATTCATTTCATGGCTTGTTTGACAATTGTGAGGAAAATTTCAAATCGTTTTAAAAAGTTTTCACGTCACTAGAGTTGGTTGAGTTCTCCGCTGTTGCTTTTTTCCCATTTACGAGTTTCACGGCGACCGTTGCCTGAAACTTACACGTATCCAGAATATAAATGCTGGCTAGTGCTGTCTCAGTCCCACCTTTACGGACAGACACTAGCTTGCTCTATCTTCCCACAAATAAAAATGTGTAGCCACCTCAATGTTCAAATAGAAATTGCAATATCCATTTCTAGCAACCAACGTAAAGTAAACCTTAGCTGGCAGAGATTAGATGAAGTTTTCAGAATCTGTATACGAAAATGTAAGGCTTTTAAGGAGTAAGAATGAAAAATGTTGTCTTTTTCGAACCAGTTGCAGTTAAAATCCTCCGTCCTTGTTGGCTGTCCGTTGTGGCGGAATATCTAAAATCATCTGAACAAAGTAAAGCGATTACTTCAGCGGCGACTTTATGAAAATGCGAAAATTTATTAATACTGTCGTTTAGATGGCAAATTACCTTAGGAACAAATTATCTTTGTCTTGAATAATGTTCAGTTGCTATGTCATTCTGAGTTTTGCGTAAATGAGAACGTGATTAAAAGCGTTCAAGTATAAAACGTGCTTCGATTTTGTTATTTAAACTAAGAATGAATTTTAATTAAAAAATACATTTAACAAATGGATGACATTTCACAGGTTTGGGCCTTTTATTAATATTTAGTTCTTTAAAACCGCAAACGATAATGAACACAAAATTAAGTCAAGAGTCAAAGCGTTATTACTGCGTATGCGCATCCAGGATCATCGGGACATCGTATTGAAACAGGTTCATTTATACATCTGTGTGTGTGAGCTGCAGTATACTTCAAGAATTGAAATACTTGCAATTCATTGTTATTATTTAACGACCCTTTAATGATCAGGACAAATGATAATAAGATATTGGCCGTATATTGTTGGAATGTTTCAAGAGTGATAATTATGAAGTTATCGATACATTGACGTCCAATCGACAAGAACTAAAACATGCCTTATTTGCTACGTTTAGGCAAGTATTTGATTATAAACTGGATATGGAATCACTACACATCGCTGCTTACACCGGATTGATGGTAAGCGGTTACCGCCGCCTATGGACGCTTGCAACACCGGGGGTATCACTCGCGCGTAGCCGACCCTGCAGGAATCTTTTCACACCCTTCTTGAAGAACTCCATGCTGTACTCTCTAGGGAAAACCTCAACGGGGAGCTCATTCCACAGCCTGAGCGTTCGCGGAAGAAAACTAAAAAAAATATATTTATATATATATATATATATAAATATATATATATAAAAAAAAGGCATGGAGACATATTCATTATTAGCCAAAGGTATACAACTTCGAACAAAATCCTAGCTCATAAATATAGCCTAATAGTTTTCTAGTTAATTTTAACAATAAACACAACCCTTAAAGCGGTGTACTAATATGCATTTATACATAATACGTATTAGATAATCCGCCACCTACCTGGACCTAATGCATTCCGCACACTAACGAACTAGTATTGATCTCTGAATTGCAAAGCTATTGTTCCATAGCTACAACTACCTATAATCGAATTAACAGTGCCTACCGCTGCACCGTGACTGGATGGAACTCGAATGTTAATTACCTGACTAAACTAAGCTACATATTTCCTCCTATATAGCTTAACAGTATTGACGTTACCCAATCTGCTGTTCGTAGCATTTGATCACGGTGATTTATTAACAGCTATAATTTCGCTGAGGTTTCCGAGTAATTTTAGTAGAATTTCGGTAGCGTGCTTTGGATAATAAGGTTTCTTGAAACATTATATAATATAATGATATGTATAACAAACGATTACAGAATATCATGAGAAGTACACGTGTAAGTAGCAAGCATATACATATATAAACATGCAATTTGCATATATATATATAAACACACAGAACTTTAAATTAACGAATAAATAACTACCTACCAGGTTTTTATTCATGCTCACGAGTCCGTCACGGACGTACATATTATGAAGGTAGAGAGAGTAGACCGCCAGCGTCTAGACTTACAGTCCTCTTTCTCATCAATCTCTTCACAAATGTGAGCGGTTTTTTTTTCAGTCCATTTTTTTTTTATTCAGATGATATAAATCCTGTAAATAATTATCCAGACTTCTAGCAACAAACAAATACACTTATGGATTAAGACATTTATTTCTCAAAAGAATACAATTCACTTTAATTGAGAAATACAGGTTTACTTATAACTAGCACAAATATTAAGGTTCGAAGAACGAAAGTTGGGTGGCCTTGATATTCAAATAACATAGTAAGTAAACAATACAGTGGTTCCTATTAAGTATCGCTTCGAGAAGGCATTTATAGGCAGACAAATAATAACAGAACTAATCTACAATCGAGAAAAATCCTTTAATGTACACTAATCTTCACTAAGATTTAAGTGAAGATTAGTGATTTAGAAAGAAACAGTTAAAAGGGCTGGGGTAACCGCTTACTTTAAGAGGAGCCGTGTGATTGATCGCCGCTTATTAAGAGAGAAATTTTATTGTTACTATTTAGGGATATAAGACTTTAAGGACTCTTTATTTTGGTAGAAATTTTCAATACCCCATAAAATTGTGAAGAAAATTCAAGCTTGTATGTCCTGAAGTGGTCCAAGCAGTGTCGTTTACAAGAGTTACGTTTTAACCCCCCGCCGTTGCTTACCAACATGTCACATCATGCTGTATAGCTTTTTTGTAACTTTTTTATTGTTTTATTTTCACACACCATGAAGTATTCCGTTAAGGAGTGCTATTTATTTTCTTATAAATTTTGTAGTATTTTTTATGAAATCAATCTTTATGGATGTGGGTAAATCGAGGCTTCGTCGAGATTCTGTTTGCGATTAAGCTTGTAGCCACTTTGAAATATATGATTACCTTAAAATGAGTGGCACTGCCATAAAGAACACATAAACCATGGAACTGCTCGAAGGTGGGAAATTGCTGTGCAGGCAAAAGGGAACCCGTACATAAGATCACCTCTGCTGATGTTAGTATCGATAGCCTCGCCCTAATGTAGGATTGTATGTATGAAAACCGTGTTGGCCGTGTGGTTCTAGTAGTTGCAGCACAAAGATTACAAGTTCGAATCCGGACTGTACCAATGAGTTTTTCTGAACTGAAGTACAATGATTATTTACATCACGAGCTTTACAGTGAAGCACCGAGAAGAAGCCTGCATACGTTTGAGAAGAAATTCAAAGACGTATAGTCATACTTGAGTAACGGCAATGGGCTCGCCATCTGTCCGTTGGCACCTAAAATATATCTCTGGCGGAGAGTGGGCCTACCCCTCCGGGGACCCTTGTGGGAAGGCGTGTAGATATCGCAGTATGAAAAACCCTGATCTGGACATAGACTGATGCCAATAAAATCCCACATTTCAGGAAATGTACGGCCATGCCTCACCATATCCAAATAATGGCGCTTAACGTAAACATGATTCGGCTTTCTAATCATAATAACGAACAACACACTAGTTTATGACTGCATCAATTATGCCTAAGCATATCCTAATTACTGTAATGGTATTAGCCTTGGGGTGGGGAGGGTCAGAGGAGGCATTCACGTGCCACGAAACACTGATGTGGATGTGCGTTATTATGTATAGGGTAAGCATTGTGCTGGATATTCCACTACAGTGGCAACAATGGACGTCAAGTTTATTTATTATCGGTGCTACTGTCAATGGTACTAGTCATACATTTAAGTAAAGTAAGGTTAAACTTCTATAAGCCTAGCTTAATCCAATAGTTTTTAAAACTACCCACCCATTAAAACTTTCACGTTTATAATATTTAAATAATAAATACCTTGGGACAAATCCACACAAATTGACCTCGTCCCAAACTAAGCAAAGCTTGTGTTATAGTAACTAGACGACGATATATTTACTTATATAGATAGTAAAAAAATACAAAGGACATCCAAGACTAAGGTACAAATACTCGTGTTCATCACACAAAAATCTGCCCCCAGCGAGATCAAACCCGCGACTTCAAATTTCGCAGTCAGGAGCTCAAACCACTAGACCAGATGGCCGTCAAAACATATCCTCTATATTAATCCAGCACATAATCAAAATCTTTGCCAAATTCCGTTAATCCGTTCTGACGAGGTTGTGTAACAAGCATCTTCGCCAACTCTCGCATTTATAATATTTGCAGGATACAATATCATAGAAGTATAGATATTTATATCCCTTGCGATCGTCCTTTGTGGAGAAAAATCGATCTGAGTCCACAATCAAATGACATTAGGTCATAAATAGCCAGGGTCGCAATGCTGCCAGGCCGCTTAGTGCGCTCCCGCGGGATACGAATTCGGGTCTACTTTTATGTAAATTGGTTTACTACTGTCTTGTATACATTATTGTTATCCCCCAGCTTATTTCAGGTGAGTAGTAACACACCTGAAATATTTATATCTACGGTGGAAAATGTTGGTTCAATGTGGCAGATGGCGACTTCATGGACGTTTTTTGATGAAGCAATTTTTTAGACGTATGCAAGCTATCCTTCGAAGTTTTCTTGTATCTTAAAGCTCTTGGTGTTATTAATCTAAGATGATACGAGTTGTTATTGGAGTGACGACTTAATTTTTGTGATATTTCAAATAATTTTAAGTCACTCTTCATAAACTGTATATTAATCGAATGACCAAATAATAAAAATGTCGGTGGTACATTAATTGTAGGTTTAATTTGGTCTTTGCGCAGCAGTGCAGCGTATAAGGCTATTTATGATATACATATGTATAATAATAATATATAGGTAAATACATATATCTTCACGTGTGTAGGTAGTACCCACTTTCCACTGGAGATTTATTTTGTGCCAACCGTGATAGATGGCGAATCCATTAACAATACTAAGTATAAGATAAAAACAGCGATTTAGAAGCTGTGTTTGGAAGCTGTGCTGTGCTTAGTATACATATATTATTTTTTATTTTTACATTTGATTTCTTTCAAACTACTATTTAGAAATTTCAAATTTAGGGTTACTCGTAGTTTTTCAGTTATAAAGTGTAAGTAAAATCAAACAATGTGTCTGTAATTAAGCAAAGAAGGCGTCGCAAGACGGAGGGTGCCGTAAATGTTCTTGGATCTCATTTCCATGCAAATGAGGGTAGTACTTATAATACATCCGATGGCAGTAGGTAGGTGAGATTGCGTCTCAGCCTCGACAGGATGTGCCATACTACTCAGTCGGGTTACACACTTGATCGATATGTAATACATTATGTAAATGCCTTCTGGTAACACCATATTTAGATTTAATAGAGGTATGTATACAATAATATTAATACTGTCTAAGAGCTTTTGAGCCTGAAATGAAAAAAATGGCAATACTATTGCGTGGTGTACGTATTAGCCCTATTGATATCCATTCTGGAACTGCTGATCTCACTGGGTGGGTAGCTTATCTTCCCATATTAGTGAAGAATAGTTTCCTTGTGGCGCAGGAAATGTAACTACCTAAAAGCAATGTAATTCGGCGTAATCAGGTATGATGAGGATATCTGTGTGCATGTAAATCGAATTTTGGACCGGAAATTCTCTTGCACGCGGTATCGCAAGATCCATACGTAACGTTTGTTAAAAAATCTTAAAGGAAGTAAGTAGGAGGCCACGATATGCATTTTTTTTTATTTTCAACGGAAGTTGGGAATAATTTCACACGATGAGCTAGTTATCTCGCATTTAACAAAAATATAATATAAATACATTTGTAACCTATTCGAATCTATAGTGTTATTAAACCCTTTCGTTCATTGTCAATATCATCAATTATCTGCAATATTCTCATTTTAAGTTTCCGTTTCTCTTTAGTTGTAAAGTCTTTGATATCTGGTAAAATACTTCTGAAAAATTGTAAATCCTCGCAGTCTTCATCTGTTTTGTCTTCATGTCGTCTTTTTTTACATATACTATCAGACTCTGCAGATATTCTTGCGTGGCTTAATATGGATAAGTCTAAGTTATTCTCTAGCTTTGGTCCATTATCACTTATGGATATTGAAGGTGGCGTTGTAACATTAGGCTTAACTTCCATAGTTTCCCATTCATCTAATTGGTCGTAGTCACCTGAATGGTCATTGATATCAATATAGCTATCCTCAAACAAACTATCTGATTGTTTGTCTTGTACTCTGAAAAAACATGAATAATTTATTTCTTTGCATTTATAATGCTGCACCTCACATTGTGTGATATCATTCAATACCAATTATTCACCGAAGATATTTCCATTTCAAAACCAAAGTGCAAATATCAGACGAGCGGCTCGCCATACTTCAACATTATTTAATTACATGACATGTATGAAAATTGGTTAATACCCAAACATTAACCTAATAAGTATTTTGTCTGACCAACTTTGACCTGCGCGTGTCAATCCAAGATTTCTACCACTTCTTCTGTGTCTAAAATTCACATGGAATATGTGAATGTGCTGATTGAAGTGTTTAGTTTTATTTTCATTAGAAGTCGACAATCTGCGATTAACAATCGCAGATAGCTTTCGCCCATAGGCTACAGGAAAGATTAACCATCAGACTGGCAGTATCCTTATTTGCCACTTTCGTAGTCAAACATCAAAAACATTTATAATCATTACTGAAATATATATGCACTGATAATTTTGAACAAAAAAAATTACCCTTTTAGTCTTGTAAATGGATCTAAAAATCGTAATGCGTCATATAAATAGTACTTCTTACAAGATGGATGAGCGGCAGGATTACTCAACACTTTGTGTTTATATCTATTATAGGACGATCGTACACCTTTCCATTTCAGTTTTATTTCTTCCACTGCAACATTAAACATACATTAATTTAATCAGAGTTGTAGCAACTCGAAAGACATATCTTGGAGTCAACGTGCCAGATTAATTTTCCTCTCTAACGTATGCAGGATTCTTCACGATATTTGCCTTTACTGTAACGCTTATTCATATTCTAACTTCTCAAAAGGGAATCCCTTGAATCTACTTGAGTTAATGATGTATCTTTTACTGATTTAGTGAAACGAAAGAGGTATGTACTTAGGCTAGAGAGAAGTGCCTATCTACCCACTCTGCTTCCCCGTAAGGGTCTCGTCTTGATGATATGTTTGTATGTCCATTTTATAATATTACATTCGATTAATTGTTATTAGTTTAAGTCCCAAGGCTATATAATCGGAACTTGATTTTAAAGCTCTGAGTGCATGTCTACCTGTACACTCTTCCTTAAGTTCGCTTCTTATACTTGCTGCAACCTTCTCCCAAGCTTGTTCACCTCGCTTTGTCCTGTATGCGTCCGCTTTATAATCATAAAGTTCTGGATATTTTTCTACGTATTTCACGAATACTTTCATTAATTCCTGATCTTCTCTCATTTTGAACACATCTGCAAGAAATATACTTATAATATTATAAATTGAAATGCTTGTGAAGGTGTCTGTTCTTTCTTCACGCAAAAACTAATGAACAAAATAGGATGAAATTTTGCCAGAGATATATTATTAGATGGATTAATAAATACAATATGTTTTATTATAAAACTTCTATCCACAAAATTTTACGCGGTTCATAGCTAATAAAGAGTAAGGAAACAGCATCTCTGATGCGCAGGATTCGGGGGCACTCCTGAGGCGAACTATGTTTGTTCCCATCTTATGTTTATTTACGAATTCTAATTTCTATACCCAACTTCTGTACTACATTTAAATAATGCTCGATCATTCAAGAGATATTATTCAGTGTCGTATCTATATTACCTACTTTCACAAAATCAAAAATTATTTCGCGCTTTAAAGCAGTATGAAACTATGAAAATCAACCAATTAATCATTGCAGTAGATAACGCGATAATATCTAAAGTAGGTATTCATTGATTGCGCAGATCAACATACTTTTCAACACTAATGGTCGAACTATTATTATACATATCAAATAGGTACGGAAACTATCCAGAACATAATATATACTCTAGGGCAGAATAGGCTTAAAACTTACATGACAATGATTCCTATTATAGAAAAAAAAAAAACGAGTTTGCGCGTTATATCACTGTGACCTTCCACTCCACTCGTAGTATACTGATGCCACACAGCCACGCGGCGCGGTGTCGTGCTTCTTGGGTGAAGCCGTGTGTTAGAGCAGGACACACGATACGCGCCGGCAAGCGCCTCAGCTACGCGCTGTTGCCATGCCACGTGCCGAGTCATACCGACGAGTGCCGACGACAAACGTCCGACCGTTGTTTGACTGACTACCTACACACATTTTCAAATCTTATACCTAATTAATAAAGCTTGATTTGCCTTGCGTGTTCGCTCTGTGAGTTTGGCGCGAATTCGTGACTCGTGTGCTATCGTCCACATCGGCCACATAGAGCCACTTGTCAACAGGTAGTTTGGTGTTAATTATACACTTGTGAATAAATATTATATACCTACGATTAGTAGGTACGAAACATTCTTAAAAAATATGATATATGTATATTTTGGAATTTAATTACTTCATTTATGAAATGATGGCTGACATGGTGGAACAAGGAGGCGCTTCATCTTACTCGTTAAAATGTATTTTCCTTCCCTCAGTGATGCATAAAATACCTAGGTACCAACTTAGCTTTGTCTTTGTTGGTTCGAGTTTGAGTATTTATTGAATTTACTATGATTACTAACAATTTACAGACGTAGTGGCCCAGTGATTTGAATAGTAGCAAACGAAATTAATATGGCAAATTCGAGCCCTGGCAGTTAGTGTGGACTTTACGGTAATTGAGAACATGGTGAGAAAACCTGTATGCGTTTATGAAGAATTTCAAAAACGCATCGTAGCGTCCTGCCAGCTGTCACGTTGGCACTAAAATTTTGCTTCGACGAAAAGAGGTTCTTCAAGCTCTCTAATTTTTACAATTCTGCCTTCCTCTTCAGGGACCTTGTGTAAAGGCGTGAAGATATAATACTTAAAATCTACAAGCCTTACCACAACAGTTCTCATAGAGAGACTTTACTCACGACTGCAAATCTTGTCTCAAACGTGAGAAATACCACAATAGGTATTTCTTAAGTTCCCATTTTAGTAGTTTATATAAATCGTAATATTTATATGCAGCTATTTGTACTACACAAAGAAACGCAAATAATAATACCTACAGCATCTACGCAAATGAGCAGAAGTCATTGTGGGGACAGAGGGCGCGCACACTAGTGCCACTGGTCGCGTTATTAACGCGACATCTGCCGGCCACCGCGCACGTGGCGCGAACACCTTTTGTCTACCGGCGGTCGGCTGCAACTTTTTTACGAATAAACCTATTTATACACTGACATAGTTCTAAATTTAACCATACCTATATGATAATGATAGAAAATTTAAGAGTGTAATAGTACGGTGCGTTTTTAGTACGTTATGTTATATAGAGGAGGGTAGGTCTTGTTAGAACTAAATAAATAACGTAGAGACATTATGTTCATGTCAGTATGTCCTTAGTACCTAATAATTTAAGATATTGAAATAATGTATTCGAATCGGCATTACCTACATCTTGGCGATTATTCGACGTACCCACTGCAAATTAATACTGCCATAAAAAAGAGATGAAAGTGGACATTTTTTTTTATTATATAACCTAAAAAGATTTAAAAAGTTATATACTTAAGTATATTTTCTTCTGCCATCATCCATCACAATACATCCGTGGCTTTTAATATTATAAGGTAATTTTATGGAGCGTATTAGTAAAGGTAAAAGGTTTGGTATGAACACAAACGATTAATCAATTTGAGTGTATCTACCTATTTTGTTGTCTGTCACAGATATTGTAAGTGCCCTGATTTGATTGAATATGGAGACCGTTTTTTACGATTGATACAGTTTAATGATAGTTTCTAATTATTTTTTGGTATAGAAAGGAAACTGCACTGCATGCTAGAACCGTGCTAACAGACAAAAAAAAGAGACTTTCCATACCCACATCTTGATGCGATACTCGTAGCGCCATCTATTGACCAGCGCTACAATTAAATCAATAAATAAGTCTAATATAATGCAATGCATCTTCGAATAACAAACGCCCAAGATCAAGAACCTCGAGCCATATATTTTGGTGTAGTTATTCTGACTACCGGCTTTCATTACACAATTCAGATTACATTTGTACATAATAGACGAAATTTACTGGCTCAATAACCTGTCAAAAGTTTTAGAAATCTTAGTCTCATCGCAATAAGTATATCTTTCAATGATTTATAATAAGTTTTCTCATCGTCTTGTTCACGAAAATATAATAATGTTATGTGTATTGCGAGTTCTAAGCTGAACGTTAAATATAGGAATAAATACTTAATAGCGTGAATACAGCAAAGCGATAGAAATTTGCGAATATTCCTCATATATTTAAAACTGTTTTTTGATACCGTCAAGATTAAATACTTTTGCAGCACGTAAACTGTACCCAGAAACTGTATGATTAGAGAATCATATTTATAATCCTTTGGAAAGCTAACTATGTGAACATTCCACTGGATTCTCAACCTAAGCGGCATATGTATTTTCTACTTGTGGAGTATTTGATGTGGGGTTCCTATGACGATTACTATGTCAACATGTACTTATTGTTATTTTATTTATATAGAAATTTATAAAAAAATATAAAATCGGTAATGAGAACAGGTTCCATGGCTACCGATGGCTAGGGTGCCAGAGAAATGAAGGGTCTGGCACGTATCGTGAGGAGGCTTACGATAGGTGCCAGTGTCCTTGACCACCCATCTTACGAGAGCTTTTTCAGAGGTTGGTCAAGGCTTTCACCATATTATTATGATACAAGAATACAGATTACATGTTTTATGTATAAAACAGATTATATGTATACACTGCAAGTTAAAAAAGCAGAACTGGTTCTTAAACAATGGATGGACACTCGTTTTAATGTCCAATGACCAAACTAAATTCAAATTTGTAGATATACTTCTGACCGAAAAAATCACTTGTACATTACACTATTTACTTACCATAATCTCATGTACCACGCTTGCATTTACTGCAATGGACAGCTACTAATACGCCTTTAAATCAAGTTATTCCGTTAATAAGTATTAACGTAACCAAGCTTTAAAATCTGCAATCGACGGACACGTTACACAGGAGCGGCTAGAAATATAATAATATAGCAAATTGTGTCGGGACATAACTATGCAAGCGGCTTGTCTTAGCGATTCGTCGGCAGGTGATTACATCAAGACAGGTGCTCTCAGCTAAAATTACGACACTAAACAGCAATATGCACCTAGCAGGGTCGTTAAGTACACTTTTTCGTTTTACTATAGGTATGCACTGGAGTATCTTGTTTCATTTGGGCCAATGCTTGTAATAAAAATAGCAAAATTGCAAATTGTGAATTTGAATAAAATGCTTAAAAAAAGCTTCAAATAATAGGAAAAGAATGCTCTTTAACAACACATGTAAATCCAATTTATCTATCAAATGTGTTTCGATTGGTAGTAAAAACTCGATTCAACTCATAATCGGTTTGAAAACAATGCAGACATATGTTCAACACCTTTCATAAACCGGTCGTACGAAGGACATCCGCTTTTTGGTGAATAAAAAAAAATGTGGTTCGACATTCTCACAGGAACCGCTGCGCATCCGGTGCGCGGGCGCAGAATAAAAACGATCATTTGTAAATGTCCTACTATGGATCCAGGTAAGCTTCGATTCTCTTTAACTCTAAATCTGTCAGT
This sequence comes from Drepana arcuata, assembly GCA_016069955.1. Taxonomy (NCBI): domain Eukaryota; kingdom Metazoa; phylum Arthropoda; class Insecta; order Lepidoptera; family Drepanidae; genus Drepana; species Drepana arcuata. The sequence continues at coordinate 111,572 of JACCPG010008055.1, read as the reverse complement.
GTCAATCATGTTGCACAAATGTTAAACTGTGCGGTGTGGTGACCGACTTCCTTGGCATTTAAGCACTCGCAGGTGATAAATATTCTTACTCTTTAAATGCATAACAAATAAAGAATATCAAAAAGAAGTAGGAATGTCGATACGATTGATATATTATGGGCTGTTGTCCACAATAAACGATTTTGTACAAAACTCTAACAATTAAAAATAAATCTGTATTGAGATTCAAATACACAATTACATACTTAAAAGACCGATTAGTACTTACGGTACTTAACACATTAATATGCATAAAATATGTAGGTAGATGTCCGTTACATCTCAGAAATAGTCATTAATATTCTTCATTTATGCTTTCTCTGCCGGAGGAGCGTTTATAAGAATGGTTACTACCAAAATGTAGTGCAGCAATATTCATGTGACAACCGAGAACCAAAAAATAAAATGTACAAACTCTCCACAGAACGGTATGATGACCTCTAATCTACATACATACAAATGACTTCCACGCATGGACAACAACAATAATTCGAACGTTCCGGCAAACATAACCTTGCCGGTACGAAATCATTAAACTCTGCCTCGGTTCAAGACAGATGGTTCAAAATGGTCGGTAAGGCTATTGCAGCCAAGAATTACTTTTGTGAATTTGACGTTTGGTAATAGTTAAGTGAAAGGCTGGACGTGAGAAAACCAACGCCTATTCTAACAATGCCATATTTTGCCGTCATCTGGGCGAGTGATCGATCTGAGTAAATATTTCATTCCCACTGTTGCATGCAACGTGATTGTAGATTACATGTTACCGTGAGCTTTTTGTGTCGGTTCAAATATTCAATTGTACTTTTGTAATTACGAAGTGAAAGGACTTATCTTCACTAAATTAACCATCTTCTTTTGCTAAATATTTATGATTATTTTGACACTGTTCCCATCTTGGAACGATTTGGACAAAACAATATTTAACTGAGACCTACGAAATTTCGGAGAGCTTTCTTTTAAAGTATTCACTGCCAACATTTTCATTTGGGTAGTAAATATGCAAATGAAGGAAAAAGAGATTTTTAGAACTAAAGTTTGCTTAATCTTAATGTTACATGTAATATTAGATCAGTCATGCTTTTTATATCAAGGTATACGTAAAAGAATTAATCTTCCATTAAAAAATAACTAAAGCCAAGATGGCTGTAAAGCTATTGATTGGGGTTCAGTGCTCACTAATTAATTATACAACGAGGGTCAACTTAATGGCCCAAAGACAAACATGAGGCGCCACTTAGGTATCTGACCTTTTATATCACTGTTCAAAGCGTGAACACCCATTCTTTGAGCCTATTTTAGAATCCTTTAGGTCATTCTTTCAAGCAACCTACGTTGGGACAAGCAATGATTCTTCAACCTTATCCCAGAGTCGGTGTAGAACCCAGGATTCCAAATCAATATTATAAAAAAGCGTCAATCTTTGGAACTACGAATGCGATAAAAAAAAACAGTTTATTGAGGTTTACTTGTATTTAATTGTCTCTTGCGAAATGAGGTCCGGGAACTTACCTAATAATGAAGAGAACAAAGGCCTCTATCCCCGTTTATTGAGGAAGTCCTCGTACCAGAGGTCGTAGAAGTCGTAGCTAGCAGTCGACCAAGGAAGCGGATAAACAAATTAACCCCGCGTGAAACCGCGGGGCCCTGCTAGTATTTAAATATTTGTAAGGGCGCACATATTTTATTTCTAGTTCAACGATAACCTTAATTAAATTACAAAATATAATGTAGACTACATTATATTTTGTAATTTAATACCCTAGTGAATTGAACAATTTGAAGATTCGAAATAAGTTAATGGAAGATATTCAAGGATTGGTGTTCGGGAAATATTCCTGTTTTTTGGTGAATGTTCCTTCCCACTTCTCGACAAATGATCGTCCTAGCAATGAATGTAGAAAACTCCATAATTTGAACAGAAAACTTCGTGCCGCTTTAAAGGGAATACTTGTCTAATTTGTCAAAACATTCAAGTATTTCGGTAGCGGAAACCGAGTTTGCATTTTGGACGTCATTCGTTGTAGACATGCGATCTTATATTTAACATTTCATTGTGGCTCGACCTAACTTGACCTTTCAGAAGGTAAACTTGGGGGGGGCATTTCTTTGTTTCATTTAAAAACGCCAAGGATATCGATTTTTTTTTGTCATATATATCGATTTGTGCTTGCAGTCTTTGCGTTGCAGGCAATTATTTGAACCAACACGCCTCTTATACCGACTAGTATAATATATACCGATTAGTATAACACATTTTGATCCTTAGTAATCATATTTTGAGACCTTATACTCAATATTAAAGGGATCGCCGGCACTTCAAGATATGTTGCGATTACGTGATCCTAAGCCGAGAGGCAAAACAAACAGGCGTATAACGATTACCGCTTATGTAATAGTTCATGGACTACTACGAAGGCTGTTGGTTGCCATTCGATTCCATTGTGTAATTTGTTACGCATAAAACATTCGAAACTACACGTGTCGTGAAAATATCTCTTCAATGTAAACTATAAAGCCGTGGTGGCCAAGAGGCTCAAGTAGCCAGTTGCAGGCAAGTTCGAATCCCGATTGTACCAATGAGTGTTTCTGAACTTAGTGCAGTGATTAGTCACACCTCGAGTATTACTGTAAAGGAAAACATAGAGACATCTGGTTTACTTTAAACATTTTGTAGCTAAAACTGAATGTTTGTAGGAACAGGAACTTTTACGGGAACTTCCGTAGAACAATCGTAACAAAGAGATATGCGCGTGTTTCTTCATTCAAATTTATCAAAGAATAAATATGTCGCAGATAGTTTCTTTAAGTTATTATTTTTTGTTTCAGCAAACTGTTCCTTTGTTCAAAGCACTTAGGCAATTAATCTCTTTGCTGTTATTTTGCCATTCTTGTTGCTACAAGGTCAGCTAGTCTCTCCATGATGTAGACAGCGTTCATTATCCTAAGCAACCTTTCAAAGACTAATGATTAATCACTTTAATTACATATATACATACAGAAAGAAAAAGAGAGAGACGCCAGTTCTCTCGAGAGCAACACCCGTTGAGGTTTTCTCTGGAGAGTACAGCATGGAGTTCTTCAAGAAGGGTGTGCATTTCTGCAGGGTCGGCAACGCGCGAGTGATACCCCTGGTGTTGCAAGCGTCCATAGGCGGCGGTAACTGCTTACCATCAGGCGGACCGCATGCTTGTTTGCCACCCATGTGGTATAAAAAAAAACACGTCTTTCGCTTCATCCAAATGTCCGCGCCGGTTTCAAGTACTCTTGTTGTTCCCGTCAATTCTCATCAAATTGCTTTGTTCTAGCTGGTTAGAACAGGGTTTTCCTCTGCCTCTTCTTCCTCACACTATATATATAAAAAAGATTGTTTATAAAAAAAAATACATGTGTACTCTTTGCCCGCAGTCTGATACACCTAAGTATCGCCACGTATGTCCACGAGAGGTGGAGAGAAGGAGATCGAAAATAAAAACTCCCTGTCGAGGGTTGGGGTTTATCCCCAAACATATTACGGGAATGTTGGTCGAGGTCGAGCTTCCGGATCCCGATTTTTTTGCGATAATCAACCGCCGAGGCATAGCCGTGGGATTTATATGAAAAAAAAAAACTGATTAAGTAGTATGCACAATGTTTTTGCAGTCCATTGCCGAACAAACCAATAAATGTTATCCATATAAAAAAATAAGATATTTTTACATCTATAATCTATGAAATGTAGCAGTGGTCACATGTTTTAATTAGTTACCTGCGTTACTTGTTTTAGTTAGTTTAAAAATAGCAAGTTATAATACTTGTCAAATCACATAGGTACCATTAAGAATTTTCCGAAATTAAATATCTTTCACGCTAATTTGTCACACCACCAGGGCTACCTCACGCCTTTCCACAAGGTGTAGGTATATGTAGGTACTTAGGTAGTATCCACACGCCCACTTTCACACCCGATGATTACGATAAGAGCTAATTCAGTAACCTGCATACGTCTCAGAATAATAATAATAATATAATTTATTCAGTAACGTTTGACATTAATTTTAACTATTGACCAGAGCCTCCTTTTAAGCATGAAATGCCTGTGTTAGGAGGCCCTGCTCATGTAGAAGAATGTACCTAACCAACATTTTTATCTTAAGGCCATATACTATCACGTTGAAATCATTAAAATCTGCGAAAAGAGTATGTATTACCATATGTCTACCTGAATGAGATGAATGGGAAGGTGCGAAGACCATGAAGCTCTAGGAATTGTGTAAGTAACTCATACATATTTTAGGTAATGAATGTTCTATAAAATAGGTTACCCGTTCCATAGACCTTCCTAGACCATTCCGTTAAGGTTAAAGAGCTTCGAGTAGGTCACAGATAAACTTCATGAATAAATTACCTACCCTTTCCAGGTTAAACAAGTATTGCGACGAAAATCTTTAACATAGTTGCATTAGTATGAAAGAGATTAGTTATTGCTTAAGAGCGGGTGATATTACTCCGCAGAGGTAAATAAAATAGAGGTAGTCCAGAAACCGAATATGAACCGTATCGACAGAATTCGTCGGCAGCGGCCTCCGAAATGGCTTTTCTATTCAATTTTCGATAGAGATTTTTTACCTACCCGCAGTTTTGCGTACGGCGGAACCAATAAATCTCCTCTCGAGGTAAGGGGCGAATTAATCACCTGACTGGTTCACCAACTGATCCGTCGACAGACCAATTCCCGTTTAACAAACGTGAACCGAAATGTGTCAGTAAATAGGTTGACATTCGATTGAGCGGTGTATTTTTATTTACTGGTCGTAAGGTGAAAATAAGAAGTTGGAATAAATAGTAGGGTCTCCTCCACTTCGAAGAGATTAAAGTGTTTCAGGCGCTTGGGATCTATATGGAGATTAAAATAGCGGTAGCGTACGAATGCTAGGTACTAAAAATTTTACAAAAAATACATAAACGCCTCCCGATAAAAATAAATAATAAAGCTAATTTTAACGTGCCATGAAGCAAAAACACTTGATTAAATTTTAGGAAAGCCCGAAATTTAAAAGCTGTGTTGTTTCCCGCCCATTAGGGTTAGGGCGGGCGGCGGGTCGGTCGTCGGGTGGTATCGGGCACGAATTAATAAACAACCCGGCCAAGGGCACGGGCCGTGCGACCTTTAGCGCCCATCCTTGTCCTCCTTATACCTGCGATCGGGAACAGTTATTTCTTGTGAACTTGCTACGAGCACCATAGTAACATATAAACTAAAAAGTCAAGAAAAGGCAAAGACAAACAATTAACAACAAGAGCGTAGATAGCAAATCCTCAATTCGCCCTATAACGTGGCGGCGAGAGCTCGTGCTTCCGCGCGGCCGAAGAAACGTTGTCATTCAAAATCAGACCACGTGTACAATATTTCATCATCAGGAAGGGTGGGCGCCCCCTCCAGCCCCACGCCGCTTAGTCCCCTACCTCACCCCCCTGCGCCCGACCCAAAAAGTCTATCTGCACTTGACACGGGAGGAAACGGGACAGATTAACCGTAGTGAAGGGAACAAAGCTAAATATGTTTCAAGCTGATACTTACCCCTCTACAGTACACACTAAAATTACAGATAGTTTTACGCACACTTTGTCAACGGCAATCTGGATTCCAAACGCAGATTAAAATGGTTTTCTATCAAATAAGAAAAGGTTAATAAATTAAGGTTTTTATGTGAAACTGGAAAATTTACTAGATTATTTACGAAATTTTAATAGCAAGGATTGCAGAAAGGGAAATTAGTCTAAGGCTTATTTCAATATTTGGAAGAAAATTTTAGAAACGATGCTTACGATGATAGATTTGGATGGAGCTTGATCGTTTGCTAAAATAGGGGGGAAATTGTCATTCAAACGCCATTACCAAAAACAGTTGAACTCTCGTATTCTTTGTAACAATAATTCACTACTAGCCCCAAACAAAGGCATCAACAACCCTTATGACAGTGACCCAGGAACGGGAGCATGTGGAATCACACACGTATACTATTTTCCGTATAAAAGTTATACAATGCTGAAAAAGGATGGAGGAATGAAATGATGGAACCATTTTCAGTCCTCGGTGAGATACCCACTCACACCATCGCGATACCGTATTTACAGATGGTAGCACTCACACACTGCCGCCAACCGGTGTGAAAAGTTTGAGCAGTAATTTATATGACGGTTTAAATAATTACTCCGCGTTTTCGGCTCAATTTGTAGATGAGCCTGCGTCGTGTCGGCGTTGATGACATTTTACGCATTATTTTGCGCGATGCGGTCGCGATGACAGTACCTGTCTACTATTGTAATTGGCACTATAATTAGGATTACAATACTTTGCAGCGTCCACTCTTTTAAGTATTATAATTGTTTTTTCCGCCGAGTGGATGGAGTAGTCGACTGCAATATGAAAATTGCAAGTAGGAACTCCGAATATTCGATTAAACCAATTTTTTTTCTCTCATGTTAAGTACAGTTTTTAATCACACTATAAGCTTTACAGTGAAAAAAGACAAACCAGCATAGGTTAGAGAAAAATTCAAAGACCTATGGATAGACTTGAGAAACGGCGATGGACTCGCCACCTGTCACATTTGCACCTAAATATATCTACAGCGAAAAGAGTGAATTTAAACACGTCTGCCTACCCTTTCAGAGACACTTGTGGGAACGCGTAAAAATATGTTGAGTAGTCATCAATGTATTTATTTCATGAATCAGTTCAAAGTTGTGTTTTCCGCAACATTTAAAAGTTCCTTATCGCCATCTGCTTGGAATAGATTGCTTGTCAATAAAAATGTAAATTCGCCGCTGCAGGTCCCGGCTAATTCATTTCCCAATGGAAAATCTGGGAGCGCGTCACCGGAGATCGATCGACCGTTCATTTCGCTGATATTTTTGCTTTTTTCCCATTTTCATATTGACCAGGCGTCCAGTTAGTTTGCATACTGCGTTCAACGAATGTTTGCCTTTAGCATCGAACTCAATCGCCAGTCCGTCCACATGTTACCAGCCTATTCTAGTGCGGCAAGGTTGCTCGCCCTTTGTATGGAGTTCAGATATTAACGTCTTTTTCAATGATTTATAGAGGTCCTCTCATATGAAAGAGATGAAGGGGCTTTCACGAAACTCGATATGAATTTTAATACGGTTTTGCGATAACAACTATTGTACGAGTTAGAAAATAGTGTTAGTAAAGAGAAAATATGTAATGTTTTAACTAACAATATCGAAAACAATTTAACGTCTATTCTGTATACAGAGGGCGCGCGATAAGCAAAAAATCGAAAAACGCAAATTTGATCCAAAACCTCGGGCTCGGTGCTCACACTCGCGGTGATACGCCTGACACCCTAATCAAATAAGTACCTTTTACCGGGACCGTTTTGGTTACTTGAAACTCGGTCTTGGTGCATCGTTATAGGGTACGTATTAGAGGGAGAGCGTAAAGTCAGACTAGCTTCCGCATAAAACGTATTTGTAGGAAGGACGACCCAGAAAATGGGTATAATATACTCACACTACCGCCGCTTCCTCGCCTTATTCTCCCGGCGCGTCCCCCAGGAGTCTGCACAAATTTATATAACAAGCTATCTCGACCCGGCTCGGTTATTGTCGAGGAAACACTGCTTCAGACATTATTTTTAATTAAACGCAAGTACTGTCCGCTAACGCTCCCGATCCAAGCAACTTCTTTACCGCCAAATTTTACTCATTTCTTACTGCTCCATTGATATATTCACTCAATATTTCCTAAGTACTCAATATTTCATCAGCATATGCATTCAAGCTATTTCATAAAGCAAATAACATTTAAATGTCATCTATGGGGCTACACTTGTAAATACTAGCCTCTAGTTACTTTGTAGGATTACTGCTACTAACTTTCGCAGTAACTCGCCAAGTTCATTCAGTATCGTGTTCATATAATGGAGACGCACGCGAATATAACTATTCTCAAAATTACGAATTAACTAGGTTCACTGAGGTTTATCACTCGATAAAAAATGGGAGTACATTTAATACCTTTGCTGGCTTATAAATTAATTAAAACGTAATAATGACATATTGTATATTATATAATTACAAAGCAACGCATTCAAAATTATATTGTTGTAATATACGCGTTCATATAGTACGAATCATTTAATTTGCTACAGTATCGTCGGACTATTAAAATTCCTGTTAAAAAAATCTGATCTTTTAAACAATTTCTCATTCAATCACGTAAACGAGTGGGGGCGGCCCCCGCCCGCCCGTCGGCCGATATTCATGTCGTAACCTACCCCTACCATTTAATAACGACCTCGACTACAAAGTTTTCTAGAAAAATAAGTTTTATCGATTCATTTAGTGTATTACATATTTTTTTTCAAGACTATTAGGATGTCAGTATATAAGAAAAACATTATTTATATTTTCGTAGGGATTTGGTTAAAACAAAAGATAGCTCGCATAACTGCGGAATAGCTTTCCAAAGGTCAAAAAAATCTCAACTCCGTAATTTATTTTTAAATTGAACCATTGCAAGAAATCACCTTCGCTCATTAAATAAAGTAAATGAAAATAGTGTTTTCACAACATTTAAAATACTCACTATTTTATACTATTTTATAATATAATATATATATTTATATATATATATTATATTATAAAATACTCACAGTTGCGATCTGAAATTTTAATCTACTTTATCCACATTTTTCAATTAACATACATTTATTAAGTAAATAATATGTGAGTATGACGAAACTATTAAAAGAAAAACAGATAAGAGTAAATAGTATTTCTTATCGAATTAATGTGAATATATATATGTTGAGTAAATTAAAAATAATAAATTAATATAAAATGTAAAATTAATATAAAATGTAATGTAAAGAAGTAACGAAGCACAGCCCTATTCTTATTAGGAAATAAAGTGGTATTCTTCCTCACCACACAATTTTGTTCCCTAATTAAACATCCATGAATTGTGTATTAACACCGCTTCCAAGTTCATAAACTTTGAACGTAATATAGCAAAATTTTGACATTTAATTATAATTATAAACATACCATTTCAAACGATTACTTCTAGATGTAATTAAGGGTAATTTACGTTGTTTTTAAATTCTGAAATGTATATGGAACAAATGGAACGCCTTTACTAATTATTATCTAATAAGTAAGTACAATTTCTGATGCATTTATCCAGTTATTATTATTACTGTATTAGATAAACATTCATCAGTCTCTTGTTGTTCAGTCAGTTACATGAAGCGAAGCGAGAGATCTGCATGTCTAAAGAGAACTGGCGCTCTACCCTCTCTGCCTATGTAGATGTACTGGTATGTTCGTATTTGAAACATGGGCTATTTTTCATAACATCCAGAGATTCTGGCATCTGATTATTTAGAAAATATACTTTTTAGGGCTATCATCATGTACAAATCATGTACAATGTGTACTGTTCATGTACATGACGTTCTGAGGTCCTTTAACATAAATGAGATCAAAACAAATTTGCTAACTCTCTCTATCCATTTCTTCTAATACGATATGTGAAAAATACTTTCCACCTTACCTACCCTATTTCATTTATTGAAATCGTCACTATTAACTTCTATAATTTAGAGGTTTCTAAGCTTAATTGCTTTCAACTTGTTTCCAATAGAAAGCAACAGATTTTTCATTGCAGTCAATAAGTTGCGTGCCCTTATTCGACCTGCAGACGTTCTTCAAGCGAAATGTCATACAGATTATCGACTGACTGCGACCCCGAAACTCGTGTGGTGAATGAAAGCTGTAATTAGGTGACAACTGAGTTTTATTTAATTCAACGTCGATGATAGTTATATCAATAGAAATATTTATTCACAAGTAATAAATAAATACAAACAAACAAGAGAAAAATATGATTCTCACGTTGTGAGGTTGCTAAAGAGGCTAACAGTTCAACCCCGAAGAAAAGGCTTATTATAAATATGAATGTTTGTTACACAGTAACGACAGAACAGCTGAACGGAATCGCATGAAAGTGGGCAAGCGGCATGTTTTAATCCCGATTAAAAAAAACAAATGAATTTAAATTTACCTGGGTGCCACTGGGGGCACAACTGGTATTCGGTATATGGAGCTCCTTTCTCCGCCTTGGTTTAGAAGGTGGCAACTTGGTTCTTTGCATGGGTCTTTCAAGAACAATAATTGGTGAATGTTACAAAATTTACAATACGTAAGTGATGTAATCTAGGTGTTTCTAACACGCTCATTATTTTATTTTGAAATAATGCTTAACGACTGGAAATTACATTTTGACATAAAGATATTATATGACTACGATGGAGAAAGCATTTAGAAGAAACCTACCTAAAAAAGAAAAGTTAGTAGGTATCATATAATAAATAAAACCTCAGAACAATTCCACATAAGCTGACATAGCCCCAAATTAAGCAAAGAAGAAGAAATAAAGTGTACTATAAACGTGAAACGTAAAAAAAATAAAGTGTTAAGTGTTCTGTAAGAAGAAGAAATAAAGTGTTCTGTAAACTCGACAACGATATATAAATATATACATGAGTACACAAGACGTCCAAGACAGGTATAATTACTCGCGTTCATAACACAAATATCTGCCCTCAGCGGGAATCGAACCCATGACCTCAAGATTAGCAGTCAGGAGCTCTACCACTGAACCAAACGGCCTTCAAATCATATATTATTGTTGAGTGGATTACCCAGTTAATATTTTTCACATAGCGATGATATATGGAGTGAGGGCCCGGCTGTATAGATTAGCCCAGTTTTTGTGCATGGTTGTATTAAAAGCTTTTAAATAAATTAAATATCGTTTCAGGCGTGTCTGTGAAGTGCTTTTATACTTTGATATTTACGTAGATGTAAGTAACTATCCGTGTCGAGGCTGTCTTTCCGTACACGATTTTGCTACTATTATTATAAATAAGTTTGTGATGATATTTGTTACTAAACCACGCAAGAACGGAATTGGATGAAACTTGGCACAGAGACAAATTAGTAGCTTAAATATATAGGATAGGTTATAATAGAGCCTTTTGTTTTAAATTAATAAAATCGAATATTACGTGAGTGAAACCGTGAGGCTCATCTAAGAATGGTATAAATATATGGGAATAAGTAACGTAACGCAGCGAAACATGTATGTAAGTCTAGAGAGAACTGGTGCTCTATACACTCTGCCTACCCCGTTAGTGACTCGGCGTGATGATATGTATGTATGAAAGTAACGTCACTTAATACATTCCATCCATCACGAGGTAGGCATAGAAAGTAGAACACCAGTTCTCTACAGACTTCTTTCGCTTTATCCACATTGATTAATCTCTTCGTACATGGTCGTTGATTTTCGAGTCACGTTATTTTATATTAAAATATGCCACTTAGGTAACCATTACATAACAATATTGCTATGTATCCAGTGAAATAGTTCAATAAGGCTACAGTAGTAACCGCGAAAGTAGTAAAAGCTGCCTGAAATAACCTGATAATATACCAAATAAGTACCGTGGTGTTGGAAATGTTGAAGATCCATCCAAAGCAGAAACCTGTATTTACCATAAGTAACAGTAAGTATGGCAACTATTCAATAAGATACTTCGCATACGCATGACATGTCTAATACAAAAACCAGTGTAAACTAGTTATGCCCACGTATATGTTAATAAACGTAAGTTGTACTAACTGTACGCGAAATAAGCCATACTCATCATCATAATTTTCGCTCTTATTTCGAATTTACAAAACCTAAGTAAAATTATAGTAACAGATTGTATGGAAGGATTTTACAGCTCCAGGTGGTTTGGGTATGGAAGTAAATTCTAAATATACTCGTTAACATTTTTAAGGAAGACATATTATATAATATATGGACTATAAATACAAAACTCATGGCAGACAGTAATCTAGAGTAGCCAATCAAGCTCTTTTAGGGCTTCGTAGCCGAAGAACCACTCGGTTCGTGATTTGGATGAGTCGAGGCCCAAACACACAAATCGCTAATAGTCGAAAATGATTATGTATTGTATGTAGTTTTCCACTGGGCTTCCTAGCTACATGAATCCCCTGTCTCCCTCACATTGGTGAAGGCGAAAGAAAGTCATCCGTTATCAGTCATCCCAATGCTTAGAAGGTACCACCGCCGGAAGATCAACCTGTCCAAGGTTTATTTAATTAATGAATTAAACATCCAGTTATAAACTTGTCCGGTTCAAGATCTAAATGGGCGTTAAGTAGTCGTAGTACTAACATCAGAGCTAAATCCCGATGCTTAACTCGCCGGCATTCGAACAATCACATAACTGGCGACCGGCTTTCATTGCGTTACGAGAATATATCGGCTAATTACGGTAATTATGAGTTAAGTACGAAACGAAGCGCCCGGACCGCGCAATAATGCTTGAATCGCGTCCCGGCCCGAATACGTGATCGGCAAACATAGCGCCGGCGATGTCGGCCGAAAAGTAATGACGCTCCTACGCCCAGGACCGAGGAACGTTCTTCACATGTTTCTTTGGATTTGTGTCCTTATTTTTTGTCATTTAGTAATTGTTTCATCCATTGAACGCGGCTTATGCTTGATGTAAAACTGAAAAGCTCCATCTAGTGAAAAATAATTGTAACTAGAAGACATGCCTTGCTGGCTATTAGCTTGGCCATAGCATACTTCTGTTCGATCTTATACTGCACATATGACTTTTACGACAAATGATTGTATATATTATAATATAATAATAATATTTTTTTAAACATTATAGCATATATTACAGTACAGTATAGTCAGTATACCTATAATAGTGTAAAGAATTGAAGCCTTGCCTAGTTAAGGATTAGTTGATTGAGATATGTGCATACATGCATTGTATCACGCCGACTAGGTATACTTGTGTGTAGGGCGCCATTTCTCTCTAGACTTGCAGACCTTTAGCTTTTGCGTCTTTTTTGCTTCCAAAGAAGAAGAAGAAGAAATGATCTCATTCGATGAACCTATATAAGAAAAATTACTTATTAAGACAATTAGAGAAATGGAACATCATTATTCCATTAAGGTAGATAACCATAGAAGCAAGGTGGCAAAGGTCAGATGTCAGTGACAACAAAGCTACAGCATGACCCAAATAAACTCCGACCATCGTGGTACCAATTCAATTCAATCCAATTAGTGTGCATATGTGTATGTTTCGTGCATACATACTGCCGGGTACCTACTTGTTAACGCTCTCGCATCGTTGTGAGAAATAATTAATCAGAAATGAAAGGTTTTTTAAACGATCGCTCAGAGACAGTAAGTAATTTATTAAAATCGATTTGCATTTTCGGCGGCGTTCTTTTAAAGTTTTTTTGATGCGGGTTGAAAGTATCATATTGAGAATACAATTATGCTTAACTGTTATTTTTGTCACTGACGTGTATGATGATAATCAGATGGATTTGCTTCTGACGTCAAGACACTCGGCGATATTGTCTGAATATACAGCGTGCGTATTTTAACGTCATATTTGTAACCCGTGGTGGCCAAGTGGCTTGAGTAGCCGCCTGCGGCACAAAGATCGCAAATTATAATCCCGACAGTGATCAGTCACACAACGAGCTTTACGGTGTAGGAAAATCGAGAGGAAACCTGCATAAGAGAGAAGCGATTCAAAGACGTATGGAATCGCCATCTGTCGCCGTTGGCACCTAAAATATATCTCCGGCGGAAAGTGGGTGTGTAGTTTCTACCTATACACCTCTGCCTACTCCTTCGGAGACCCTTGCGGGAAGGCGTGAGGGTATTATATATTTGTAACAGTGTCCTTACGAGATGCTGGACAGACTTTGAAGTGTGTGAGTTCTTATTGCGATATATTGATTGATTGAGGCACTACCTCGCGAAAGTATACAAAAACATATAGCTCATCTGATGGAAAGCGGCTATCGAGGCATTTAGGGGCTTGCAATACTCATGATCACCTGCGTATTTAAGACTTTCAAGTGTAGGTAGTGGCTATGTGGTATGGCAGCATAAGAAACTCTGGTTCCATTTTTTACGAGCACAAAAACTTCCCCACTATTGGAACACAACACTACTAGAGCAGTCATATAATCATTTAGGTACCTACTGTGGAGTATCTTTCAAATTAAAGTGCCTTAGGTAAGTAATAGTTCATAAATGCAAGATAATGAATGGATTACTTACTTACTATTAACACGATAAGGAAGAAAGCTATGGCTACGAATACAACCAAATGGGTGATTTGTCGTTCCCCTCCTTTTTAATTATGATTTTCACGTCTTTACCACCTCCTTGAAACTACTCAGCCACAATTGTTATTATTGGAGGCAATGAAAGAAAGGCGTCAAGAAAATGTTAACACTGTCATAGCATAACTGGCGCTCTATACTCTCTGCCTACCCCGTTAGGGACTTGGCGTGATGATATGTATGTATGTATGTCATAGCATATCCAAAGGAAAACACTAGAAGACCAGCATACCGAGACCTGAATACTGCGTGTAATCCAATTATCGCGGACGTAGAAATGGACAACGCATTAAGACTAGTTCTCTTAGCTTTCTCCTAAAACGTTACTATATGTAAGTTTCAAACAGCTAAGATTCGGAAATGAAAGAGCTGATTAATAAATGAAATTAGGTATTGTTTTGAGATGTTTTAAGCAAAGGTACATAACATAACAGTGGAAGAAGGCACTGGGAGTAATTAAGACGAACTATCAAGCATGACGTGGGCTGGACACGTACCTCGTCTCCAAGACCAGAGATGGACAAAAAGTGTGACAGCGTGGAAAGGGCCAATTGGCAAAAGAAGGATACAAGGACCCAAAATAGATGGGAGGATGAAATAAAATGCACAGCGGGCCCGAATTGGATGATTTCAGCAAAATCCAGAGAAGACTGGCTCACTGTGGAGGAGGCCTTTACCTGCAGACGGGTTCTAGCAGAATAACAAGAAGAAAAAAAACTTAATCTCGTTATAAACTACTACACTAAAACGTACTAACATTTACATTAAAAATAACTACACTTATGTATTACTAGTACCACTATTTTGTAAACTTAGATTCTGTATGAAATACAGGCATTTTTATTTTGATTTTATTTTATTTATTATCAAGCGTAACGCGTGGATGTTTAAGAAAAAAACTATGTACTAGCCATAATTCTCATATCATATAATAATTTCGTACATAATAAACAAAAATAAAATCCTTGACACAAGCGTTGGCAATCGAATCACGTTGACTATTTCACCAGTTACCAAGTGAGGTTAACTCAAATAACGCTCATTGGTTTGCTGTTAATGCCTCAAATACTCACATAGACTTATAAATGTAATAGACCCGATATGTTTTGAGATTTCAAGATTTGAGTACCTATAGGCAAATTAAATTAAATTGCAATACAATCTGTAATAAACACAAAAATATACCAATATGTCTGTTTATCTTTGAGTGTTCTATCGGATACTTGTGGATCGGAACGTCCAGATTACTCGAAACAAGTGAGCATGTACAAAGAAACCGTTTAATTTGGATGAAGCGAAGTGTTTGTAAGTCTAAAGAGAACAGGCGCTTTACTCTAAGCTTCACCTTGCGAGTATTCAGAATATCATCAATGTATGTATGTATCTTCACACTTACTTTACTATGAGTTGTAATTCGGATAAAGTTCATGGAGATATTCGTTTGTCTAACATTTATAAAGTAGTTTTTTGTTTTGTTTTTAGATTGCCGGACAAAGGGCAATGTAACCTTCATTGCTGGGTTTATTCTCAATTCAAATTCTCCACTATATGTGTGTATCCTCTAACGTTTTATTACCGCAAAATAATCATTTCTTATCTTAAATCATAGACATTCTTCAAGACATTCAAATTAATGCTTTCAGATTCATAGATACTAACCATATTTCAAAAAATATAATTTTACAATTATGACAGCGTCGCGATCTAGTAATTTGAGTTTGAAAGTAGCGATGAGAATTCTTATAAATTCAGTACAGTGATATATCACATCGCAGGTTACGCAACAGGGAAAAAATCGTAAGGAAACCTACATACATTTAGGAAGACATTCAAGGGTGTATGTTAATTCATGCTTGAAAAACGGCGATGGCTTCACCATCTGTCACATTGACACCTAAATACATTTCCAGGGTAATGGGAACATCAGGAGGTAAGTCATTGCAGTTTCGGTATATTTTTTAGTCTAAGGGCTAACTTTATGCTTGCAGTTAGATAAAGATGTCGAAAAGTGCTTTTTCAAACGTTGTTCAGAGATCTGTAACAGCTTGCAAGGACGCGGCCGCTTCAAATATTCATACTTGATCGATATGAGTAGCGTTCTATGCGCCCGCCTGGTCGAGGTCGGACTACACTAATCAAAACGTAATTCCGAACTTATATTGTATTCAGGCCAATATGAGCTACCGCAAAATGCTAAAGGTTAAATTAATGAATTGATTCGTGTCGTAAGTTTGACTGGAATGTAGAACGAACACAAAGATTAAGCGTAGCTTTGCGCTTAATTTGGAATGGAAGTATTGCTCAACACGGCTTTTTTTATTGGAGCGCCGAAAAAGGACTATAAGTTGCTTAGATAATGAGTTCAATTTGTGAATCTTATCTCATAAGGAGTATTATGCTAGACTTTCTGGAGACGAACCCACAACGAGGAAAGAAACTGCGTATGAGAGAAAATGAGTAAAACACTTCGACCCATCTCTAATAGTCTCGTAAACAGCTAACATTATTACGTATCTAATAGTATATATGTATGTAGGCATGGTTTTTACGCCATTTTCCTCAAGAAATTGGGTTGGGACAATGATAGTTGTCAAATGATAGCTTATATGAGACAGAAAGATGTAATTATCTCTATAAATTGAAGGTAAAATCTGTATTGAGAACAAAAAAACTGTTTTCAGTCGTCTGCAAGAAATATGAGCATTTATTGATATAAATATTATGGTAATTTTCCTGAATTAACACACCGTAACTCGAAATCATTCACACGTTGGCGATTTTTTAATGAAGATGCTATGCTAGAAGCTTAAGGGTCAAACCGTCCCCCGTCTGCCATCTAGCCCGTTCCAGTAGTTTGAGAGCCACCTTCACTGCCCACAGCACTACAAAAGTATAGGGTGATCGAGAAAAATAAAGTGATTTCTCGACGTGTTCTATTCTCCGTTCTAGCGATCGTCTAGCTAAGATTAAGCGGCAAATGTCGTAAATGCATGTACCTATTCTTTAAGCAATACCTTATATTATGCATGTAATATGCCAGTTGTAAGATAACTGCTTTAAGCCCTGACTGTCTGTATCCAATCTTATAACTTGCATAGTGCATGAGGCAAGGTATCAAGCCGTGTTTACCGTGCTCAGAATAACAATGTCGAAAAATAATTGCCATGCAACTGGCAAAGTACAAATAAAATTGCTGGAAATGTTGACAAATATTATCATTCTTTGTGTTTATGCTCCCAAAGATCGTGAGATTATCGTTTTGCAGAAACAAACCTACACGCTTGCATAAAAATATATATTGTATTTTTGTACTAGAGTTTCAATTGTTCATTGCGAATATGATCCGAATAATATATAAATACGAATACATATCTTCCTTATATCCTGATTACTACTACTATGTTTATAGAATTCTTGCTACAATTTGCCTCTACTAAATCAAGCTCTCAACCATTTGAATGTTTATCATCTACATGTCATCAATGTTAGAACCTCATGTCACCTTCAGTCACAATCGTTAAATATATGCCTACCCATAAGTGGTAGGTAGAGGAGTGTAGTCCACAAATCCCCTTTTCACTCGAGATATATTTTACATGCCCGTGCCTACATGTGACGGCTGACCGGTCGATCACCGTTTCTCAAGCACGACTAAGCAAACGTCATTGAATTACTTCTCAAAGGTATTTCGTATAAAGGTTTCATTCTCGATATTTTCCTTTACCGTAAATACTTAAATACTATTTAATATTTAGCGGAGGTATAGGGGTAATAATATCAGGAGAACATTAAGCAAGTCTAAGGTAAGCCTCCACTCTGTTGCAGTCGAGACCGTAGCGCCTCTCGCTTCCAGAATTAATAACTTTCCCGGCCCCTCTCCCATACTCCTGCTGTACCCTCCCCACCCACGACCATTATACTTATGGTTTCTCGAATCAACAACGGTAGTAGCCAACATTCTTTTCATCGGCTGTAAGCATATTCTAGCGGTGGAGTTTATCTACAAGTATCTAAAAAATTCCACAATCTAATATAACTTTCAGCTGCTTACAAATTGAGACTTGAACAATTGACACATTGAAGGAAATTACAGATCTTGTTATGTTACTATGTAATATTATAAAGAGCGCAGAGTTTGTTTAAGCGCGCATCCTTTGATAATCAAAATATCCACAGGGACTACAATTTGATAAAATATTCATATATTAGATAACTCTTTTATATGCAAGGCTATTATATATAATTATGCTTCTACCTAAGGAAGTGGATATTCAAATTTGTCGTCAATTAAAGAAATATATTACTGACACCATATGGTTAAACAACTATTCTTTATAAATACAGAAGCATACATGATACTAACATTAAAACAAACTACTCGAGAGTCGAGTCGAGTTCCAATAATAGGGGATCGAGAGCTCCGTCCCTCTCTAGCGGACGGAAAGGCTTCGGAAGTTTCAGGAGTGTTTCGGTTTGCCTCTTTGACTCTGTTTGGTGTGTAATGATTTGGCGCGCGTGTAATTTGCTGAAAAAATGTCGCCGTCTTTCAGCGGTCGTTACAACGGGATCCTCACGCTTTGATTATTACCATTATTACGCGTTATACGTGCGCCAGGGTTAAACATACTGCCACATATACTCGTAATTTTCCATATGAGAAAATTATACCAATTTGTCACGCTGACAATAGTTTGTAGGCCCCTTTTTTACGTAATCTATTATTTTTATCCTATACTACAGTGCGTGTTTATACCACAATTTGTGGATTGATGTAGAGGAAAAGTAATGAAAAGATCGTAACATATCTTGAGGTCATCGGTGAGTCGAGCTAATGGGCGTCCTATTTACGTTGTTTGTCTATACTCCACGACTTTTAAAACTGTCAAAAATTAAAAAAATATATTTACCCTTTATTTTTTAATATTACATACAATAAATTTAATTTATTGTATGTAACATTAAAAAATTTAAAATTAAAATATTAAAAATTATAATTAAATTTAATTTTTTGATTAAAATTTGATAAAATGAAAATATTCAATACATGTTTACAGCCTAGCGGTAGGCAGAGGTGTATAGGTAAAACTAAACATTGTAACTTAAACTTAAAGCCTTTATTTTGGAATGCAAGTGCACTTCGCGAAGCAATATTCAAGAGAGCTTAGAACTTGTGACTTGGAATTTCAAGTAACCTTTACAAGGATATTATTTTACTGTTACCCTAAGTTCGTAAAATAAAATTCGAAATAAATAAATTTAAACCTCAATGCAGCCTTGTTCATTTTCAGTAGTTAAATGGATAACCTACAGGCTACTACGGCCACCAGGGAGTTGTACTATCTTTAAATACATAGTAACATTGGATGCCTACACCCGAAAATACTAAAACATTGCAAATAACAGATTTCTATTTCGTATACTCTGGAGTATCTCCAAGCAAACTTATACCCTGTAACCTATCGTAATACCTTAATAATGAACCAAAAGTCGCTGTAATTGTTACAGCGAATTAATTATACATAGTTATTGTATTATATATATTATATACTCATAGTTGAAACTTTTGACTCCAATGGCTTGGACTTGCAACCAACGTATCCGTAGCACCGTAGCACATGCTACGTACTACAGTACTACGTAGCAGATAACTACATCCTCCGATATAACATCGGAAAATCAATTATATTTTCGTATACCTACACTACCTGTACTCTTAACAATATCTTTAAAACTAAATTAAACAAACCCACACCATCACACAGAGTCCCTCCTTTCAGACAGTCTCAGTCAGGCAGAGAAAGTAGAGCAAAAACCTGAAAAAAAATTATATGTGATTTCCGTACTCCTCATTTAATCTAGGTATTTGGAACTTGGTCTTCATCTGTTTTATCAAACTTTCTTCATTTATTCATTCTGTACGTCTAAACCAACTGAACATTATTTCGTCACCTTATCTGTTAACATTAATAAATGCTAATATTAGTAGCAAACCTATCCGAAGCGTAACCTAACTCACGAATACCGTCGGAATTGATATAAATAAATAATGACACGGGAGCATAGGGCGCAACTTGTGTTTGCGGAACCGCGGTAATTGTAGTTTATGCTCCATCATACTTGTATTAACTTGGTTTAGACGGGAGGTGTACTATTGCTACTAACTACTATTACTTACTATTCTAACACAAACAATTTATCTCCCTGTGTATTTTTTTTATACCACACAGGTGGCAAACAAGGCGGTCTGCCTGATGCGGTACAGTCGCCTATGGAGGCTTGCATCACCAGGGGTATGGCTCGCGCACTGCCGACCCTAATGTAAATGTATTAAATCAGTGTCACGGGTGATGGCCTTCTTCTTCATCATTAGGCTTTACAAGGGTCCTTGAGGTAGTACACCTCCAGTAATAATAATTCTTTCTTGCAGTAATAATTTCTTTTCACCGAGACCTAATTAAATGACAACGTGACAGTCATATTTGTGAATGTCTTCTCAAACGTATAAAAACTGTATTAGTTCAGAAAAAATCAATGAATGTGACAATACAGACCTATGAGATATCTTTTAACTTTTTTTTAATTCGATGATATACCATTCTTATTTCTTATTTTAGGACAGTACAGCACCGCAAGAATATCAACGCGCGAGAAATAATGCTGATTATAATGCGCCCGGGGAATTGGGTATTTGTACACTTATATACATACCTAAAGGAACCAAGCTCATTTTTACAATATTATTACAATAACATAGTATACAATACAAGGATAATTGATAAAACATATATATTGAATCCACTACATTGAATTGTATTCATCTGTGTATATACGCAATCTATTGTTAAATACAGGTGAACCAAAACAATGGTAAAAAGCTTAATATTTTCAGCTATAGAAAACAAAAAGGATGCATTATTATTCAAAAGGAAGAATAAGAAACAAAGGCCTGAGAGCTAGTGACGTGTAATCAGAGTCCTTTTGTGTAATGTACTCGTCCTTTTTAATTTCACCGCGCGTTTTCTTTTTTTTTTGCTTTTCTTTTATTCTGATAAAAAACTTTACGGAGAACACCTCTGTTTTAGGTGTAATTGAAAATCACAATAAATTTATCTATATCTCTATACTCTATGCCTACCTCGTTAGAGACTTGGCGTAATTATATGTATGTATGTATGTATATATGCATTATAAAAAACAAAATATTATTCGCACCCGATCCTGGTAGTCCCTTTTAATTAATAATTTAATAAGTCTGTTTGAAGAAAGCTCTTGGCAGACGATCACTAAACATGTTTAAATGCTAATTAAGATCATGCATTCCTAGTAAGGTGACTGTAATACAATTAATACCTACTATTGATCTCGTGTCAGGTATTTTACCGTCTCATATCGATCGATATACCTATGTATACATATAAATGTATATATATATATATATATATATATATATGTATCCGTGTCACAATATTTATTGTTATTTTATTTTATTTAATATTTATGCACAATTAAAGTATAATGGCAGACTTAATACTTAAGCATTTTCTACCATTTCTACCATAAACATTGAAGCGGGTGTGCACAGAAGGATTAGCTCATGGATATGAAAATAGGATGAATTACATACATATAATCACGCCTCTTTCCCGTAGGGGTAGGCAGAGACCACTTCTTTCCACTTGCTACAATCCTTACATACTTCTTTCGCTTCGTCCACTTTCATTATTCTCTTCATACATGCTCTTCGGTTAAGTGTATGAATTATTAGCATTAATTACACAAAATGAATTGTATACAAGAAACACAACAGAGTTCTAGAGGGAGAGAGTGTTCTAAAGAGAATAAATAGTATTCTTATATTATTACAATAAAATGGTAGTCTCCTTTTGTCAATTCTAACATTCACAAAACCATAACACTCTCCAGACAATTGCTGCGTCAGTTTGCAACAAAGAAGTGCATTAGCTAATCATGTACGAATACGTTGGAGAGAAGTAAACATAAATCCCATCTCCCTTGAAATGCTCATCTATCCGAGCTATATTATTACCTGATACATTTTCCCCAGCACAGAAAAACACCCTCTAATTCACCTCACAAGGCAGCCGACTAATTGTAATAAACCATAAGCGCCAAATTCTTGATACGCAATTTTAAGTCTTAACATTTCAATTATTGGGCTGAAAATAAATTACAACAGCTTGTGATGTTGGTTGTTGTTGGAAGCGATAAAAGGATATTGCATACACGTACAGATCATATGCCAAGTGCCATCTCTGTTTGAGAAACTTTTCAGACATAGGACCTATATGGTATGTCTAGTTCTAGGTTACAATTTGGAAGGTTTTTTTCAAACTTAGCGAATATATCGATTTATAGGAGTATTTCAAGTACAGTTTATTACCATAATATTTAATGATTCACTATCGATTAACCTTATTGATATTGTACTAAGGTATTTCGTTTTATTCTAGAGCGGAATAGCACCTGGCACCTGGCGGCGACATGGCAGCAAAACTTTGCGTGGTGTTGCATCTATGTGTGCCAAATAAAAATGGTTTGCGACGTGAAGGATCACCTATACATACACAGATGAACACACACATATTTACTCATAAATAAGATGTCTAAAATTCCTAAGGTATGACCTTGGCACATTAAGACATACGCTATTCATACACTAACTGTTATACCTATATATTCCACAAGATTTCTCGAAGGGGTAGGCAGATGTGTAACACACTCTCTTTTCGCCGCGATAAAATTAGGTGCCAACGTAACAGCTGGCGAGTCCATCGCCATCACTCAAGCGCAACTATACGTCTTTGAATTTCTTCCCAATTCGTATTATTATCGTAAAGAGGCCGACTCCTTTCGATTTTTTCCTTCTCTTTGTTTCGTTATCTTATACTATGTATTTTTATTATAAAAAATAGTGTGCCCTGCGTCTGATGACCATGACAGATTTTTTTGTAGATTTGGATATCGACCCAATTATTTTCACAGTGAGAGAACTGGTGCTTTTCTCTCTCTGCCTACCCCGAGAGGGACCCGGTACTCGGTGGTAGTCATTCCAATATTTTTCCAAGGTTCCAACCTTTCCTAAGATTGCATTAAGCTTAAAGCGTTAATTAATAATATCGCTATGCTTTCCATGAATTATGCAATCTATATAATGCATTGCATTGCTATATCTTAAATGCGAATTAAATATTACGTTCCCAATTTCCGAAACTCGCGCGTTGAACTCTTTCACACGGTACCCTGAGGGTTTTCAAGAAGCGAAATCTGTCACACCACATCTCAAAATTATCGTATGAATACAGATGGAGCCTTAGAATTAGGAGAATACCATTATATTCCTTGGAATATTTCAAATAATAAATTTGCATTAAGGTATTTAAGTGGAATGTATTTTTTGTGTTACAATTTGTATTTTTTATTTAAAACATTCTCTTCTGTATTAAATACTTATTCTTAATTTAAATGGTTGTTTGAAGTTGTCTTAACTTAATTACAACAAAAGGTTTTATATGAGCATCAACCTTAATATAACTTCATTTAAAAATAAACTTTACATTGAGTAAGAGGTGCGGTTGAGATTATAATAAAGAGAGACAAAGACAGCAGGTAGCAATGCATATGCACCGTACGTACAACGATATGCATCACTGCAGTCGCAGAGCTGCATTCCTGCTGCTGAGCACGCGTATAATGTGGATACTCCATGCACCTAAAAATTTTATTAAATACTTTCATATGTTCACCAAGCCGACATTATAATATTTCATAATCTTATTTTTAGCACTGGTAATACTATGGGCATCGCTCCCGTTTTATCAAACCCTGAAGTTTCTCTTTTCACCTCTGAATACCCTATGACGAGACTTATCTTGGTAGACCTTTAGTACAAATTGAGCGCAAAATTACTGACGTCTGAGCAGAGATTAACAGCCTGTGGATCCTAATGAACTAAAGTTCATCCAAGCTTCAATCAACTACAGTTTGATCTTTATTCCAGAAATGACTGTGACAACTTTTCAGTAAGATACTCAAAGGATAATTCTGGTGCCTGTGATCATTCATCAGCAACACTCAAGGTCTCCATAACATTTTTGTGTCGCTAATGAATAAGATGCTAAGTAACGTGTAGCCTAAGTACCTGACCCGCAATGCAATTCTTCAAAAGAGAAACACCACATACATCAACATGTCTCTCAGTGGCGTTCGGTAAATATGTCATCATTAATAACGTCATTTAAGAACATCCACAGTTAGCTTTGCCCGGCGCGGCAGTCCGACTCCTCTTAGTTATAGTCCGGTCGCTCTCTAATTTACTTGGCCGCCGACTCGATACCGCACAATACTGCGCTACAGGTACACCGTATACCTAACTCTACACGCCAGCCGACTAAGCGACCAACACTTTTTTGTTCATAATTTAGCTTCTAAGGTTTTTTTACACGACTTACATACATACATACCGTCATGCCCAGTTTTGTAATAAGAGGGCAAAGAGATAACAATTAAAAGCTGACTAGCAATTAAAATTATTTTTTAAAGATTTTTTAACAATCGTCCAACCCAGTTCCTTTCATAGCTCGCGAACCGTCAGAATGGAGCATTCATATTCGAGCAGTGAATGCGCTAATGAGGACCCTAATTAATTGCATTACACTTCCCCATGCAGCATCTGAACAAATAGAATCAGGTACAGTTAGGAACATTGCTCATTGCTCCAATGGGAATTTGCAAACGTTCGCTTGTTGCTACTAAAACTTCGTTAGTTTGTTTTAACTTCCGTATTAACAGTACTTTTCCACCTAACTGTACTCATTTAACTATGAACTACTCTTTAGTAATGATAAGATATTATTTAACCTTTATTACTTCGCGTGTTTGTGAGGATACATGTTACCTCTTTCACGCAAAAATCACTAAAAGGAATTGAACGGAATTTAGCTCATAAATACATTGTTCGTTGGAGCATAGATAGTGCCATCCACGAAGACGCGCCCCACCAATTTCTAGTTGAGGGGGTCGCAGGACGCGGGTAGTATGACCCGACTCTATTCATTGTAGTGTGCGTGTGCACACATAGGTTATCAGTGTGGACCGATATTACTCAAACATCTGTGGAAGGTTGCACACTTACACTATAAAATATGAGGAAGAATAGTGGGGCGCGTTTTCGTGGATGGCACTATCTATAACACAGAATATGTATGAAATGAAATTATACGCGTGTGAAACGTCAGATTAATGTGCATGATGCGTTAAAGAGTCTAGACATACTGAGCTCTAGGTTCTAGAGAGAACTGGAACTGTTCTCAGTACCCTTTGATGGAATTCTTATGTATGTAAGTAGTAAGCAAAACTGCTTAGCAGATCGTCAATGATAGCATTTTTATAAAACTATCCAAATATTAAAAAACAATGGTGGGAAGTTGAGCAATACATGAGTGAAAAAAAAAACACAATTCACCGTTGCTAGGTCGTCATTCGGTAAGCCACATCGCAACCCACTCCAAATTGTGATTAAACCTACCTAATACACACAATAACAGGTCACACGTTTACCGACGCCCGTGAATATTATACGAGACCATTTTAACACATATCCACTCGCAAAACATCACAAACAAGGACCTTAAAAACGTAGCGTTAAGGCTCTAAATACCGAGACAGGTGGTTAACGTTACGTCGCTCTACGGCCGTGTGCCTGTGTGAAAGCTACACATTTCATTTATAATAGTAGGTACAATACAAAACGTCATATTGTATACAACACTTCTACTACTGTGCTTATAAATGCTACATGTGTGTGAGGCTAATCTGATGAAGAAAGATCTTATACGACCGCCGAACGAATTTACACCTTATTTGATGGTAGGTAGGTCTCAAAACAGTTCGTGTTGAGGATTATTACGGCTATGAGCATGTATGTGCGTGCCGCAACGGCTCAAGCGAAGTATCGAAGAATGCGGAGCGTGAATTACCATGTTTAGGGTGTTTGTCAATTTGATGATTTACTGCAAAATGTACCTAAGCCTGTAGAAATTACCCTTTTATTGATTTATATTAAAAAATAAACAATGCTCCGTATCATATTACATCAATCAATAAATTTTTTGGAGATACGGGAATAAAAACTCCAGATCTACTAATAAAAAAAATCTAACATACTTCGGTACTCTGCTTGTTTATTTAAAAATATTTAAATTGTAAATAAATATTGTTAGCCCTTTTTCAATTGATAAATCTAAATAAAATGTTAATTTTACCGATATTTTAATGATATTGGTATCCTAGTTCTATTTAAAATATAAATTCAAGGAGTTAACGACAAAAAGTATCAATTACTAAATTGAATTAAACGGTATAAAACGCGCGGACGCGCACCGCCACAATAAGCGATCACAGCGCATCGCATTAGCTACTGACAGCTCACGTACGTATGTGTACCACGCTCGTTACGTTTACGTGACGCTCACATGCAACAACCAACTTATTTATACCATCTGACACATTCTATTTTAGTCCTTATGATACAAAGAAATAAATCACACTGGGCATACGTTATAAATTTGCCGGTTTATAGCATGGGCCTGCCACCACACAGGGTGGTGAAGTCCGGCAACCTCGCACCCAAATAATAGTAACATTTACTCGATTCCGTTCACAAAACTCTACTACTAGCGACATCTCTCGGCAAATATCTGTTCGGCTTTTAGAAAGAGAGGGCTCACTTGACAATATCACTTTCACGGTCTCGTACTTAAAGCTAAGCGGTTTGCTGTACTGTTTGTTTGTGTCTGTAAACAGCGGGCCGCCGCCGAGGTGTACCGCGCATGAATGAAATAGACGACCAGCGGAGAGAGACGGAATGTCGGAAATTGCCGACGTGGGAGGAGGATAGAACGGCAGCGCGAGCCGTGCAGAAAATATCGTTTATCAGATTACATGCGAAGTATCGCGAGCGTGGTGATGTTTTGACACGCGATAATCACGAGATAATACGGCGATCTCGGCAGCGTTTAGGTTTATATTAGCTTTTTGTAGCGCCAAGCTGGATGCAATCGAGAATATCATTAACGACGAGATAGCATCGGCGAGTATCGAAATATGACGTAATGTGTCACGGGATGGCGGGAGTTGTTAAGCACGTCGGCACTTTTGATCAAAGTGGTCAACGAAAAATGTATCAACGGCACCTTTATAACGTATATCCAAATTTATTAAAGAAAAAAAAATAATTAAAATTAATTTTTAAATACATAATTTTGTATTAATGTATACAACGTAATTGTCATGTATACAAACGTACATGCATATCATCACGCCGAGTCCCTAACAGAGTAGGCAGAGAGAATGGAGCGCCAGTTCTCTCTAGACTCGCATACCTCTTTCGCTTCATCCACATTAATGAGTCCACCACAGGGATAAACATTACTATTGTTGTTATTAGCTTGAATTTTTAAATTTGAGTATACATTTGATAAGCAGCTACTACAAACGCAAATCTCAGAGTACAATTTACCATGAAGACGGCTTGCCAAAAAAACACAAGTAGTAATTGTCCAAATACGCTAAAAGCTTACAGAGCTCTTTTTAGCGCCATCTGTTGGTGAGTAGCAAATATACTACATCTCTTTATTCGTATAATGTTTTCAAGTAGTTTATTTAATTGACTTAATTAAATTTGCTTATTTTGTTCCCTACCACCTACCCATAAGAGTTCGGCAGAGGTGTTACAACACGCTCTTTTTGTCAGAGATTTTATATTTAGTTGCCAATATGATAGATGGCGAGTCCATCGCAGCTACTCAAGCACTATATGTATGTTTTGTTGATATTTTAAAATAAATGAACCATGTACAGGCTTATTTATTAATATCTAAGAAAATCATTAAAATAGTTTGGTTCGCAATACGGACGTATCTTCTCATAAAATGAGTACAGCACTAATCGTAAATAGGAATGTACACAAGGTGTATGCATTCGGAATTCCTTGACCAAGCGTTATTTCTGGAAGAGCGATGTTTATCTTATGGCAAACGGCGTTAACGCCGCATGTTATTCCAGTATCCGATTTGTTTTCTTTTATTTCAGTAATTTTACACCCAGGTTGCAGAGGTAACTGAATAAAAATCGATTAAATTTATTCCATTTAAATATTTTTGTTGGCCACATACCTGGACACCATACTGCGTAGCATAACATTTTTCTACAATCATTTACTCTGTAATAATGTTCAATAGTAAACAGCTACATTTTAGAAAAAAAAAGCATTTACCTTAACGAAAATTAAAGTCAATAATAATACAAATGACTTAATATGTGTGAATTACAGGTATTCACAACATTATCTTTAACATTAATTTTAACAAGCCGTGGTGGCCGAGTGGTTCGAGCAGTTGCCTGCGACACAAAGATCGCAAGTTTGAATCCCGACTGTACCAACTGCAATGAGTTTTTCTGAACTTAAGTACAGTGACTAGTCACACCACGAGCTTTACGGTGAAGGAAAACATCGAGACGAAACCTGCATACATCTGAGAAGAAATTCAAAGGCGTATGTGTAGTCGTGCTTGAGTAACGGCGACGGACTCGCCATCTATCACGTTGGCACTTACCTATACACCTTTGCCTACCCCTTCGGGGACCCTTGTGGGAAGGCGTGAGGATATATTATTATTATTATTATCTTTAACATCGCTACGTATACATTTTAGAACATACAAAGAATTGTAAAGAAATGTACAAAATGATTTTGTCTGAGACTGCAGACTTAGATTAAAACTGTTGCAGTTGTCCGCTGTGACTCAAACTGACCCTTGTTACGCGTGCGGATGATTCTTAAAACAAACAAAACGGGAGAAGATTGCGCTAGATATCTTTTGTATCGATTATCGTGGCTACGTGCAACTAGATCAAGCGATAGCGTATCATTTATCGTTCCAATTACATGTCACATCACATGGTATCGAGTCAAACGGAACGGTTATTTAATGAAACATACGCACGTATTATACTTTAAGACACTTTTAGAACCTAACATACAAGATTTTCTCAAACGTAGGCAGGTTCAGCGTAAAGCTAGTAATGCATTTATACATACAAACATATCATCACGCTAAGTCCCTAACGGGGTAGGCAGAGAGTATCTAGCGCCAGTTCTCTCTAGATTTACATACCTCTTTCGCTTCGTCCACATTCATCAGTCTCTTCATACATGCGTTCACACTCTTAACGTTCCCGTCCTTGAGAGTCCGATCGATTTGATCCAGGTAGTTGGAACGTGGCCTTCCTCTGCCTCTTCTTGCACACACTATTGCTTTGTATATCTGTTTCGTCAATCTTTCTCAATCAATCTATTTATTCAAATAAGTTCTGAAATATCTGATCGGTGCGGTTGTATTTGAACATATAACCTTTGCGTTGCAGGCAAGTACTTGAACCACTTGGCTACCACGGCTCTTATATACCTTATGATCTTACATATCCACGTGTATACGTAACTCGCAATCAATGTGCATATGCGTTAAATAACAATATTTTCCTCTGCGACCAAAATAACTGGTAAAATTATTGGTATCACGGTCAGTCATGAGTATTCAAGAGTTTCCGTATATGACTTCCAGATGGCGCCAATGTACTTAAAGAGCGCGCCGTGCTGGCCGAGTGGTTTAAGTCGTCTGCAAAATAAATATTGCTGGTTCATATCCCAGCGTTACCAGCAATTGGTTTTCTAAATTTAAATATAGTGGCACTACGAGCTTTGTGGTGAAGAAAAACTTTTTAAAGTAATCGAAACAGAAGACTTAAGCTTCTCAAGTGTTGTGGGTATCAATTAAAATCGACAGGCTGCTTATGTCGCTTAAGTCGTAATGTTAGACTTACTCAGATTTTCCTTGTGAGGCGAATTCGGCTAATGTCGGGACTATAGAATATTTCCTCAACAAGTACCTAAGGACTAAGTAGATATATATATATACTTTTACATGTAATTTCACGGAAAAAATATAAGGAGTTGGGCTGAGAAAAGATTTCCTTATGAAATAAGAATATAAAGTAAAACGTATATTATCCATTGTTATGTTTACGCAAATAATATATATCTTAAATAAGTATAAGAAACTACCAGGGTATCGTATTTTTATATATTTTATATTAAAATTCATATATTTATTAACACTGTATTAACAGTGTTAATAAATATATGAATTTAAATAAATATTTTATAATATGTATATATTATCATTGGAATATCCTTGACTTTATAATTAACCATTTATATTACAATGTATGAAGATATTAATGAATGTGGATGAAGCGATGGAGATAAAAGAGAGAATTAGCGTTCTATTCTCCCTACCTACCTGATGATGTGTATTCAAACTTATATAAAATATCTAAATTTTACACAATATTATAGTCGTAAAGCTATAAAAAACTGAATTATAGAATAAAAGAATTGAGTTGGGAAGCGGACCTAGTGAGTACCGAAGCTCGACGGCGCGACCTAGATCGACACTTCGTTACTGTTTTTCGATATTCTAGTGTGATTTATAACAGATATAAACTCGACCAGATGCCGATACTGGCCACAGATCGGGGATAAGTGAGCATCGTCGGTGGTCTAACTAAACTAAAATACCATTGTTTACGACTGCCAGCTAAACCGAGGTTCTTCTAAATCATTAAATGTTTTATTGCGAAAAACACGTGTCTATTTTCCAGTTTAAAAAATACGTGTTGGTACTTATGTGGTGATGTTACGTGGTTGAGTAATTTTTCCACAACACCATAGTGTTTTTGTGAAAGTGGCAAACGTCAAGGTCCATATGGGCCCAACGTTACTTTATTTTGCCATCATTGCTCAGGAGTGGTAAAGGGACTGCCTTATAGACCTCATATATATTTGTCTCTTTTGCATTAGAGCCTACTTACAACTCATCTGGTTGGTTGGACCCGTACTATTTCAAGACTGAATTAATGATTATCTGAGCACGCTTACTTATCAATTATTTTTACAGTTTTACCTGCCTTTACATGCAGGACAATGTAATATATATTTATATATCTGATTAATCTTAAGACTACAACTATGTCCTATATATACCTATTTTTCTATATAACATAACATTATGCTACATTTGTAAATTAAATTATTAAATTAAAGCCGTTATTAACATAGACACTTATTAATAATACACACTTAATATTTTTTTTAACGAGTCTCATTTAAGTGCCAATTCTGATGTTCATTGTCTTTTAAGTATTAGCTGGCTTGTTTTATTCTTCATTCTTCCCTTAGCACATTATTATTTGCATATGCAAAATCATATTCTGCTAGTATCAACAAAAAAATAATTTCTACCATTGTTTTTATCCTGGATGCAATCGACCAACTTTATTTAATAAATTTAAGAGAAGGACCGCTATCGACCAATGGGTATTATCACAGGTATTTTTTCGAATGAAATTGAAGCCCTAAAAGGTATACTTTATAGTCATAAACTACCTTAAAGGCTTAAGGTTTGACACATTGGCTCCTAAGGATTTCCTGTCCATACAAAGGGTCGTCCCACTAGGGAAATATGTTACTTGTAGTCCCTGTAAAAGTTCTGATGCAAGCACAAATAAATTGTTCCAAATTTAAAACCAACATCAATTTGTGGTCATTACTGTTGCCACAGTAACTGGGCGATGACAGTCAAAATACACTTAGATATTCGGATCTAGAAATAGCTCACACCTACGTTACAAGGGTAATAGTGCCAGACGCAAGTCTGTATGATAGCTAAAACTAGGCTATGAAAATAAATAGATGAGTTGTTAATTATATCGCTTCAACCAATGTTAGGTACTCGAATATGTGTGCCGCGGCCATGTTTTATTGTGACCTCGTGTTCCTATTTTTCATTTACCCTCGAAACTACGGCAACAGACACAAACTCCTGGGTTGGTAGGGGAATTGAAAAATTGTAAAACACACCTCAGGCATTGTGGTGTGAATAAATTATAAGCGCGCACAAGTTTTCCTCGACCAATCTAGCGTGACCCACTACCTCCCCCAGCATGATTCAGATAATATCTTACGTACAGGTATACTGTAGATATATGCGAGACCCCAATAAGCTGGTTATTGTACGACCCACTTACGCCAGTAGACTCGATACAGTTGTACTAGATCTCGACTGGGTTAACGGAACCCTAGTTCTAGGATAATACTCATGGCCTAGTATACAAACGAAAATAATAAATATTTAAGGCCGTATATATATATATATATATATATATATATATATATATGGTCTTAACCCAAGTGGGTTTAAGAGTCGCCAGCAACACAAAGAGTGCAAGCTCAAATCCGATTGTACCAATTACTTGTTGTGAACTTAAAGTACAGTGATTAATGTACTTGAGTTAGTACTTCATATATTTGATGTAGATTAAGTATTATTATGTTGTTATGAAATGTGTGTATATACTACACACATTTCAATACAATTTCGTTCTTAGAAAGAATGCCTAAGGATTTTTAATCTCTAATTTATTATTTGGTTGATAAAACCTGAGGAAAAAGGTTGAAAGAAAATATATAGACATACCTTTGCGAAATCTTTATCATCTAAATGATTGTCGGTAGTAACGGACTGAACGGCACATCATCTATCTTAAAATGTACCCTCAGCACATTTAGTGGTTCAGCTGACCGATCTGCCAGACCTTTTGCGTCTTTTAGATCTGAGATCTTTTAGATTTATTTATCTGCTAGCATCTTTATCAACGAAGGACTTGTGCTGCCATCTTTATACGAAAAGCGAAATCGCCAAATCGTCTCCAAGGTTTCTCTATATATGTATTTTCTTCACCGTAAAGCTCGTAGTGTGATGAATCATTGTGTTCCAGAGAAACTGATTGTTGCCGTCAGACTTCTCAACTTCAGGCATTTTTTTGGAGTAAGTAGGCATACTACCAGCCTCGTGGTAAGCGGTAACCGAAGCCTGAAGTTAGAGCGAAGAAGTTAACTAGTCCATAATTTTATTGAATACTAGCAGCAGCCGTTGTAATGCCAGGCTAATATAGTGAGGTATTATTTACCAACATTTTCTTTTAAATAAAACAAAACGTGTCCAAATTTTCAATCTATAATTTAAGGAGGGATCAAATTCAACAAGGTAAAGGTATACTGTTTTTCTTTTAGTTACTTCACTTTTATGCGAAAAAATCACAGCTACTAAATAATTCAGGCCTTAATTTTGACAGTAAGCAAAGCAGAATTTTGAAATACCTATCACAATAATGACATCTGTAATAAATAACATGACGTTAATATTAAACTTCCGTACATTATGTAGGAAGAAGCATGCACGAATATTATACCTGCATGCTTGGCTTTAGTAAACAATATTAGTCCCGAAGGCACGGACCCTATAAGAGACAAAGTTGCAGATCCCTCCGCCCATACTTCCCGAAAACGGAATTGCCAAGATGTCCCTATTTAAATGTAATATTTAAAGGTCACGTCACCTTCCTTATCCCGAGTATATATTCATATCCATAGAATATAGTAACGTAGTATGCCGTGAATATTTATTTATTTTACTCAGTAAGAGGTCTGTGGGCGTAGAGAGGACTGGCGCTTTAAGCTCTCTGCCTATCTCGAGTGGGATACGGCGTGGTGCAGAATCCCACTCCAGATACTGAGCCTATTAAGGCTCTTTGGGATGGAAGTCAACCAAAAGTAACCATATGGGCTCGAACTCGGTCGTCGACCTTTTGGCATTAGCGACATTGGCCATAACATATTAGCTCCCTTTTTGCTTCTTAATATTTGTTCTTCAATCAATATATTGGGAACCGCAAAGGCAGCTTAATCGCAATTAACGACCAAGGCTTGTCACGATATAAAAAAAACGCCTTTGTTGTAAATGGACTGACAGATATTTATGGTCCAATTTAATTCTATATTGCACGCATTTCCAAACAAACAAAACTAACTAATGAAAATGTAAGCATTGCGCCTGGAAAATATTCGCCAATGCCTCGAATCGACGACATATGGCACTAAATGACGTCATTTTGTACCGGCACATATGTTACATCGTGTGTGTCTACGGGCCACCCTTACATATTGTACAACTGTCATCAATTCAAAATAAGGCCTGACTAACGAATTCACCTGCATTTTTAACATCCAGTCGCATGAATTTTTCAGTATATACGCTACAAATGCTACAACTGAAAATGGCTCCAAATATTAGTAATCGTTGGAACAATAGCAGTTATTACATAGACACGAGGGAAGTAGGATGTGTCGGAATTTGTAGAGTTGTAGCCACCCGCCGATAGAGAGCGCTAGGTGTCAGCCCTCGTAATTTATCATAGAAAATACTTTTACTTTCACGCTCGAATATAGACTATAGTCATAAGAAGAGTATTTTAATGTGATTTATATATATATGTATTTAAATACAGGGAGTCTCAGAGAATAGGGCAGTTGCTCAAGAGAAGTTGACAAATTTGTGATAGAGCACATATAGAGCACAGTGAGAGAAAGCAATTAAAAAAAACTTAAAATGTAAATTTTTTTACTTTATTTTTGCATAAAAATCTGCTGTTACGATAAAGTTAGATATGCAGAATTGTGAAAAAGAATTTTTAATGAATGTCATTGATCGTTTCTGAAAAATCCCATAAAATCCTGATTCAGATATTTCACCCTTTAACATTATAAATTGTAAGTTTGCTATTTATTTTATTTCTTAATCTTGTGGATTTTTATTCATATTACCCGACAGCGTCTAAATTTTTTTAGATATATATAAATGTATTAATGTAGCCGTGGTGCAGTTGCCTGCGACACAAAGATCGCAAGTTCGAATCCCGACTGTACCCATATGATTTTCTGAACTTAAGTACACTGACTAGTTACACCACGAGCTTTACGGTGAATATCGAGAGGAAACCTGCATACGTCTGAGAAAAAAATCAAAGGTGTTTGTATAGTCGTGCTTGAGTAACGGCAATGGACTCGCCATCTGTCACGCTGGCACCTAATACCTATACCTCTGGCGGTAAGTGGGTGGGTAGGTATTACCTATACACCTCTGTCTAACTCTTCGGGGACCCTTGTGGGAAGGCGTGAGGATATATTATACATAATAATTATATTATTATATGATTATTAATGTAGACAAAAGGACCGATCAATAGTATTCCAAATGTTGGCTATGTTGTATTTGGCCGTGTTGGCCAGTGGTTCATACATAAGTTGTCTATCTATACTGTCTTTTTCATCTCTGCCTACCCGTTTGGACTCTCTCGTGAGAATGATGTTCCTGCTTGTACATTCTAACGGAATATCGGCATTTACTGATAAAAATTACCGTAAAATTCAATGAACAATACAAGTGAGAATCCAGTCTTACTTCTTCTATCCACGGGGACAGTAAGTCTTTAATGCAACAAAACGGATCGTCGTTTTGATCCGTTCTTTCAACGTCTACACTCAAGTTAAAATATCGGCTGCCAAAAATATCAGTAACGAAATACTAGTTACGGTAAAGAAGGGAAGCTAATAGTTATTTATAGGGCACTTAACCTCCTTGTTTATGACGACGCAGGGCTAATTCTGTATTGAGACAACGCACCGGGAATTTACAAATACAGAACAAATAATCATTGGAAGGAAACCAACTTTGTATCTCAACTTCTTTGAAGTTAAAAGAACGTAAGCCCTAGTCTTGGGCCATACGGACCAGACCAGCTCTTCATTTTCATAAGGAGATCTCGAGAAAACTTTTTGAGGCCACCGGTGGTGGCTGGCGAATATTTCGCTCAGTCAGCAATACCACCCAACGTCAATGGCGCCAGTCTTCTAATACGATATCCCTTATTTTAACCCTAATTCTATTAAAATGTGCATGGAGCTAGCTTTCAGGGATAGTGGCTCTCCAAACATGACTTTCCATGGCAAACAAGCATACGGCCCACCTGATGAGAAACGGTTTCCATAGCCTATGTATGCTCCCGATAAGTATCAGTTGCCTACTGCTAGACGTAGACCTCTCCAGGCCAATGAGCTCTGCCTTCAGCTCTTTGCATGCAGTTACTGAATAACGATCTGTGGGTCATCATTCAACCTAAGTCGTCGCACTAACTACGCTCGTTCAAATTTTATGGTCACTTCAAACGTTTTCTCCTACGATTGTCAGCTTTGCGCACGTATAATCTTCCACTACCTTTCCAGAATGCTTACCCTTTCAGCTGTGACGAAGTCGACTTTACTGTATTTGTATAAGTTTTAAATCTATATACATATCTGAATCCAAGACGTATATAAGTAAAGCTGAGAAAAACAAGATGAACTTGCGAATGTGACATCACTAGCGCTATCTCAAAGTGTGGCTAGTTCAAAATGTAGGAAATAAAATAGGTAGATGTATTAAGACGTAATATAAACACCTAATGCTGTAAGTATATTCATTGTCTGTAAGAAATAGGCATGACGTCATCGACTACGGTATACGTGTAGGGTGACCAGGTCGTCTCAACAACAGGATTTTTATAAAATTGAAAAAAAATCTAAAAAATTGTAACGACTGTGTCACCTTTTGTCATACATTATTTTATATTATTCTGTCAATAATAATAATTTAAATCATAAGACCTGAAATATATTCCTGTTAAAAAAATATGTAAAAAATATGTTGTTCCAGTTACTAACTGCTGTAACGTGTGTGTAGTTACTAACTGTCTAATGCAAGAATTATCTCATTACATATAATGATGTTCCAGGCAGGAGTCGAAGCCACAGCCGTTAGTACAGAAAGAAAGTTCTGTCACACTGCCACTCTCTTCACTTGAGACGAACTGTCAAGATAATGGAAAACATTCAATAAACATGAAATACCCGAGGATCTATCTAGTATCTTTAGCCATGATAGCCAATATGTCTGAACTGATGCCTACAAACGTCATTCTATAGTTCCAGCGACCTGCCCATATTTATCTCAGTTAAAACAACCGTTTGGTCACCAGCGATACGACCGCGCGCCGGAGTCCGTCTCACACCCTCGCGTCATCTCCGTAATCGAAAATGCCGTCCTGTAACTATTCTTTATTTATATCTGTCTGGAAATGTACTCGCTACTGGAGTCGACTAAATAACCGATTTTCTATCAATAGCGTATTTCGATGAGATAGGTTCTCAAAGCTTGTGCTATGACGTTGAAAATAGTTCAGAAGAGGGAAAGAAAAAATCTGGACACATGAAACTAATTCTGCTTAAGGTACCAACGACGCAGAGCAAATCTGCTCTTCATTAGAATTATGTATATATATATATATCTCCACGCCTTCTCACAAGGGTCCCCGAAGGGGCAGAGGTGTATAGATAATACCCACACACCCACTTTCCGCCAGAGGTATATTAGTTGCCAACGTAACCGATGGCCAGTCCATCGCCGTTACTCAAATAAGACTATACATACGCCTTTGAATTGCTTCTCAGACGTATGTAGGTTTCCTCTCGATGTTTTCCTTCACTTAAGTTCATAAGAATTATTGTTTTGTTTTTAGACTTTTAAGTATGCAGACGCCTGATAGCCTAAGCGGTTAATGTTCCTGGCTATCCGATTTGTTAACATAAGGAAACGGTTCTAATGCTTAACCCTGGTACTTCATAAATTAATATCTAAAGAACATTGTATGCAACAATAACAGTCACAGAACAATTTATATTTCAATTACGCTCCTTTATTTACAGATAGTGTGTGCAATTTGTTGGCGCAGTTCTCCGACGATGTATGCAAATCTGTTGCTTATGCCACATTCGCACTGCGGGGGTCACCCTCTCTCCTATAACAATTAAAATATGCAAATGGAAGATATTACCCACTACTTTTCATTCCGGCTCGGTGGTACGTATCAATGGGGACGCAAAACAGCCGCCGTTACGATGACAGAGGGAAAAATATAATCTCCACTCGCGCCCTAGCAGGCGACATTGGTTTTTTACTTTATTTACGTCGTCAATATTCTCAGCCACTCCCGCGCCGGGCGGCGTAAGGTACGGCGAGCGGCCGGGACAAAGTTTTCGTTTACGTGTTTTCGGGACTACAACTCTTGGACCACTTCTTAGTGGACGTGTGGACCCTTTCCACGACGACACGATTAACGACACCGATTAACGATTTATAGGTATTTAACTAAACCTTGGTTTTTACCAAAAATCCAAAACCTGCTTTGTACTAAGGAATCATTTGGAAGGTATATTAACTAAGCTTCCGAATTCAATCACATGTTTTTATCTTCATTAAAGTCTTTGGGTAGGCAGAGATAATACGCAGATTTCACTGCAGGACACATTTAGGTGCCAACAGATATCCCTGCGAGTACGTACATATTAACATACGTCTTTGAAATTATTTTCAGACGTTTTTTTCTTTCAAACAAATTTTCCTCAACATATTTCTTTTACCGTAAAACGTATGGCGTGAGAAATGAATGCACTAAGCGTCAAAAAACTCAATAGTACAGGGCTTGAACTTACAGTTTACTTAATTAAACTACTCGTCCACCAGGGCTTTCCATAGTAAACAATTTACTTTACAAATATTTCCAACAAAAAGAAAGTTACGTTGAGAGGTGAGACTGAGTTTAATAAACGTCAAAAAATTTAATCGTGAACTTTATAACCAACCATTTGGCTCAGTTGACAGTGGCCTAACTTAACCAATGTCTGTAATGAGAATCCTGCTTTATTAGTACGTGGGTGAATTATTTACCTATGTTTATGTATATCCCTCATTGGTACTACATGTATAGGCCTGACCGAGTCTAAAATCAGTTCGCTGTGCTTGCGATAGCATAAGCGTTATTATCCTACAGACTTGCACGTTTGCACAATATTAGCCGCAACGCATAATTGTCAATATAAAACATCGTTAGCTCTACAAGATTTGAATTTTCGTATTGCTTTAAAAAATATGTTTTAAGAGAGGTAGGGCCTAACGGGTTTCCCGTTCAAATTCGGAGCTGCCCGACTGGGGCAGGACCTCCACCTCATAGAAGTATGTAGCCAAATAACACAATTGTTTGTATTGTTCCTACGCGGTGATGAAAAAATTTCGTAAGTCAATAATATACTACTAATCTCATTACATAATGGACTACGTAGAACCAGTAGCTAGCTTCACTACGAGACAACTACTAAACACTCAAATTACACAGATTGCGAGTCGTTGGGGGCTGTGTTGCCATGTAAATTAATAATATGTAAATTTCCACGCCCGCCCAGCACTGAAAACGGGGGCTAAGCCAGCGCAGCGTTTACACGACACTCCTGTGATACGCTGTATAGATTAAATCGAGTGAGCGCTGCCTTTTTAATTGAGCTCGTCGGCAAACAAGTCGCAAATAACACAAGTTTACCGCTCGGTGGAAATATGAGCCAAGTGCTGGAAGTTACGGAAACTCCCGGGAGTTTCCTACCTTTGTCTGTGCAAAGCAAAGGGTGACCACGACTTCTTGTCATAATATGCTCAAGGTCGATACGTCATGACTGTAAGTATAATAGCTGAGGAA
Source organism: Drepana arcuata (assembly GCA_016069955.1). Taxonomy (NCBI): domain Eukaryota; kingdom Metazoa; phylum Arthropoda; class Insecta; order Lepidoptera; family Drepanidae; genus Drepana; species Drepana arcuata. The sequence continues at coordinate 71,681 of JACCPG010008055.1, read as the reverse complement.
TATATGAGTTTTGTAACGGTTTAGGTTACCAGAAATAAAACACAATCAAATTACAATAAACCTTTACGAAATTTTAAATGCATTATTGAGATTTAAAAACAATAGTTTTGTAACAACAAGTTTTGAAGGTTTGTTCGACTCAATTAAAAGTGTCAAAAAATTCGATAAAAATTGACATAGGTATTATATCTATTAATTATTATATGCTGCCATCTTTTGGCGAAAGTTTAGACTCTACCTACGTCAGTTAAGCCAACCAGGAAACATGCGCATTGGCACATTAAGTAAATAAGTTTAACCATACATAATATAATTTAATATTTCATAGCATCATTATTATTATAATATTATTAACTACATATACATTACATACTAAGGCTACGCTTAACACATCAAACAGTTCGTGTCGTATTGCGGCAGTGTTTGCATAAGTAATCCTTTAATCTATTAACGAGTAAGTAAAGAGTAGGTGACCCCACGAAGCCTGAGGCGATCAATTACTACAGATCAACGATGAATCAACTTGCCGCCACCCCTACTAGTCAATATTGCGCACTTGGATGCGCACTCTCCACACTCAACGCACACTAGTGCAAGTGCAATATTTGTATTCACATTTTGAGTTCAATTTCGTTGAGACACGATTTACGACTGCATTTCATTTGTTTTTACTTTTCATTTACTAAAATGTTGATATTAGTATTTTCCCATTCATGTTTCCGTAGTACATAAATCTAGTTATCAAACGGGTAATCAAACAATACCTGGAGTAATATAAAATGTAACAACCACACCCTTGCGGGGTGTACTAATTTGCCGGAGACAACGCTTAATTATATTCGCCAGATACAGACAGGAAAGGGTTAGCTGTTATCATAAATAATTAAATTGACTATTCATCAGAGTAAGAATAAGGGAAACCGCTCATGGAGCACAAAATAACTTCTATGATTTTTAACCACGAAAATAAAGAAACTACGCATTACATTTAAAATATATACATATTAACTATTACGGCGATGGACTCGTTGGTACCTAATATACCTCTGGCGAAAAGTGGGTGTGTGGGTATTACCTATACACCTCTGCCTACCGCTTCGGGGACCCTTGTGGGAAGGCGTGAGGATATATTATTATTTATAAATGTTACGGCACATCCCACTTCTGGGCAAAGGCCTCCCCCACGATTAATATAAACTTCAAATAATACTAAATTTAAACTTGGTATGTAAATAAGCATAAATGTATAATAATATAAAAAAAATATACCTACTATTTTAGATTTAGTATTTAGGATATATTGATAATATAAAAAGTATAATAATATATAAAGTGTGTGCAAGAAGAGGCAGAGGAAGGCCACGTTCCAACTACCTGGATCAAATAGATCGGACTCTGAAGGACGGGAACGTTAAGAGTACTCGAAACCGACGAGCATGTATGAAGAGACTGATGAATGTGGACGAAGCGAAAGAGGTATGTAAGTCTAGAGAGAACTGGCGCTCTATACTCTCTGCCTACCCCGTTAGGGACTTGGCGTGATGATATGTATTTATGTATGTATGATAATATAAAGCCTTCTTGAAAACAGCCTAACCAACAGTGTTAGTCCCATTAGTATCCAGTCTTGATTTGATTTGTTTATTGCACTTGGACAAGTAGACAAAGCGAGTTTCGTTAATAAAAAAGGCAGTGATCAAGTCAAAAGTTGAGAGGATAACGCCATGTATATAATTAACAATTTGTTGATTTTAGTATTTTTTTTACTGAATATATTATTACACGTATACAACGCATAATACATGTAGAAACGTCTCTCTGTAGTCTGCATGAATACATTCTATAAGTCAGCTGGTAGCGTGACCTCGACTCATCGGGCCGACTGAAGAACGATCCACCTCCACAATAATTCTTTTTATATCCTGTGTCCTTTTCCACATTATGTGTTGCGTATGGGTATTCGGTAAAGAAGGTGGCTATTTCCTGTTTCAATTATTTGTATAATTGTGGAATATATATACTTTATATTTTAACCTATGTAGCATAGGTTAAAGTTTAAACTGTGTAATAAAACGCAAGAGCATACTGACATTCTGAATAATAAAAATATAATTATCATAGATAAAATAGAGGTTATAATAGATTAAAAAAGAAAAACCAATTCCGCGAAAGATTCAGACTTGTAAGTCTGCACGTAATTCACAAATCGTAAACAGTTACAATTTTTTATCTTTACGCCCTCTATAAGGTTCACCCGAAGGGGTAGAGGTGGGTAGGTAATACCCAGGCACCAACTTTCAGCCAGATATATGTAAATTTGGTGCTAACGTGGCAGATGGCGAGTCCATATACTTACGCCTTTGAATTTCTTCTCAAACGTATGCAGGATTCCTTTCAATGTTTTCCTTCGCCGTTAAGCTCGTCATGTGACTAATCACTGTACTTAAGTTTGCATAAACTTATTTGTTTAGCAGGGATTCGAGCTTTCAATCTGTGTGTGACAGGCAATTTCTGGAACCACTCGGCCACCACGGTTCTTTACTACTACTACTACTTTGCTTCTACTTTATCTATTATAAATAAGTATAAAAAGTATATTTTTTTCTAAAAGCAATAACAGTCGCCCAAACGCAAGGCAATACAAATATTTTTGGACGAGTAGCGTCGAATTGATTGCCAACACATCAGAAAGGTCAGTACTCTGAGGGTTGGGTGCAATATGTCTCCGAAGGGTGCAATCACGTGTCGAAGGGGCATAATCCTCTAAAAAATATATACGGCCGTGTGGCCGGCGTAATTGAAAACGCGCTTCCAAAGATAGATCCGTGATACGAGAGGAATTGTTTTCTTTTGTCATAGTAATTGTTATTGTACTATTTTTATATGAGCTCGGTCGGAGTATCGGTAAAGCAAAACATGTCGAGAAAACCTGACAGACAGACTCGCCATCTGTCAACTCGTTATTTAGCCACTACGTTACTCCTTGTGCGAACCTTATGCGAGCACGTGAAGATGAAAAGTGACAAACACACGTATACACACGTACACGTATAAGGACTATATATATTAAGATATATACGTCCCGCCCCGCTTCGTTTTGATGATAAAATAAAAACTGAAAACCTTCGTAACTTTTGAATTTATACAATCCTGGTATCATATCAGATATACAAGTGCACAAAAAAAGGACGAGATTTTTTGAGATAACCAACGGCTATTGATTCTTATATAGAAAGATATGTATAAGATATAATTATAGCAAAGTTAATCTTCCTATGCCTCCAATAACCTAGTAGAAATTTCCATTGAATAGTCCGTATACTAAACACTATATATAGATTAATTAACCTAACGGCGTTCGATTTGCAAGCATAATTTCAGCTATTATTAATTAATACGCCATTATATATTCATAGTTGATAGCAAGCTTTCAAATAATTAGCTAAAGAGGTATTTATAACATGACAATAGAACACAGTTCACTCCTAAGTTACAGTCCTTTCTGCTTCATCCATATTGAGCAATAACTTCAGCAGTCTGTTCATACATGCCTACAAATAGTACATTTCCATCCCTGACTGTTCATCAATTATATCGTGAGACAAATCCACACCGATTGACCGAGCCCCAAATGAAGCCAAGCTTGCATTATCCGAAGTGGACAATGAAATTTATACCCATAGATATATATCTATTGATGTACATCCAAGACTTGACTATAAATATTCCTATTCATCACACAAATATCGGGCCGCAACGGGATCGAACTGGTGAATACGAAGTTTTTAGTAAGAAAGTTAGGTTTCTAAGCCATGAAATAAATTTGACGCAATCATCGTTTTAACCACCCCAAAGCTCGTAGTGTTTTAAACCATTGTAATTCATAAAAAGCTAATTGAAATAAAATACTCAGTTACTTACAATCTTAGTAAACTTAGTAAACCACTCGGCCACCACGGCTTTTTAGGTAGTAAGCAATTAAGCGCTAAAGTAAAAATCGATTTCATTAAGCTGGCTATCGAAGTTCCGCCTGCAACACACGTTCATATTGATAGTAATGTATTTACATATAGTATCTAATCTGGCATAAATGTATCGCAACACAGATCAGGAGTTACTAAAAGTGACAATTGCCATTTAACGTACCAGCAGTGCGGGGAAAGTTATTAAAGTAGCCACTTGAAAATTCAAGGTTACCGGTTCATAATCTATAGTTTTCCTAACTTCCTACAGTCACTTAAATACTATACATAATAATTGTTATTTATTGTATTTTATATTTAATTTTATATAGTATTATTGCTATGGGCCTCGTTGCCTGAAATAAATAAATAAAAAATAAATAAATACAGTAATTTATCTCTCCCTGTGAGCTTTCGGTAAAGGAAAGAGAATTCTCAAATTTAGCTTTAAGTATAGTGACTCACAGCATACAGCAAAGGTAATATCTGAAACGTTTTCAGAACAAATTCTGAAACATTTCTATTCGTGTCTGAAAGACTGCGAAAGATTCGACATCTTCGGGAAAATTCTTCCTTCAGGAAACGCGTGAAGAAATGTATATAACTTCGTATTAACCAGTAGACGCGAGAAGCAAATAATTTTAAATTTTTTTATGAAACTTGCTACGATACGACAAAATTATACAAAGTCTGTAAGTTGCAGTAGCTCAGCTTAATAGACGACTCAAAGATTTATAATTTATCCTTCCCACACCAAAAAGACGTAAAAAATAAATTAATTTGTCAACGTAGGTAATTAACATATTTTTTTTAATTCACTTCAGACTTTGTGACCAACAAAGTAAGTAATGAATCTGTATAAAAGATTAAAGCACTGAATAAAAATTATGACGACGTCAAAGATTCTGATGCCTTACCAAGTGGCGCTAATGCCATCAATATTCAAATACGCAGAAGAGATAGTCTTCGATAACTACAAAAATATATCGTGATATTTGCCCCTGATAATGAGGAATACCGCGACTTCATTCGCGTGGAATTTAAAAAATAGTTATTGTTCAGCTTCTGAAATTAAATTTGCTAATGTTACACCTTATTATATCAGCTATCTGTCAGGGAAAGTCCCGTCAAATTGGTCCAGCCGTTTCCGAGATTAGCCGTAACAAACAGACAAACAGAAAGACAGACAAACAGACAAAATTAAAAAAATAATATTTTGGTATATGTACCATGTATATGCATTTAGTAAATGGCGGTTATTTTAATATTACAAACAGGCACTTCATTTGTATTTATTTGAATAGATGATGAACCACTTCCAGTAGTATGACTCGACGTCATTCGATTCGTCGACAGACGGGGTCCAATCGAATTATGTTTCCATTATTATTTGGGGACGTTTTACATCGTCATCATCGCGAGGGTGAAGTGTAACCAAATCTACGAACAGTTTGCGAATTAATTAAAAAGTCAATCTATGAACACGTTTGTAGTTATTTCCCGCTCCCTTACTCGTTCACTCGTTTTTTATTTAACTACCACTACTATCGAATGTCATTCCACATACAAAAAGTGAGAAAGAACGCCTATATTCGCATAAAGACAATGTCAATATAATCATCTTTTGTATAGTAGGTAAAGTAAAATAAGGCATTTATATAATAAAAACTGTACCAATTATTCAACAGAGTTTCTTCATAGTATGACAAAGAACAATGTTTTCATACAAATTATCTTCACAATCATATAAGTTGAAAAGGCTCCGATTGCTCAAGAGTTGGAATAAACTTCATAAAGTTTCAGTGTCAACGTACAACTTCTTTTTGTTCAGCAGTTTTACCTCGACTAACTTTTGAAGGATTTTCTTTTATCAAAACGTATTGAACTTACGCAATGGCTGGTTTGTTAATCAAATCAATTAGCTCGGAAAAACAAATTTTGTGACATTTTGTCACAGCCAGCTACTGCTCTTGGTTCAAATTTATTTTAAATCTGTTCATTTTATTTGTTATAACTCTACGTCTCAATTGAATATCATATTGAACCAGTAAGTCTATGTAATAATAAATAATATACATCATAAGATTGCGATGTGAAGTTTTAATATAGAGAGAGACGATAATACGCGGCAAATCACAGCACGCTATATGGAATATGACGTCGTAGCAGTGTTGTGAATTGTAGCCGATGAAGAAGCGCCCGCATCGCGTGCACTCGCCCAAACACCAACCTCAAAGCCGTCAATAAAAACAAATATATCACTGAACAACGTGATCCCCCCTCGCCCCTGCAGCCCCCGCGCCTCCACATATCACCGCTACACCCTAAATAGGTTATATAATTACATATCACGCTTCATTGTCGTGATAAATACTTTCTCACAGTTATCATTTACCAAATCTACGCCACTGTCCATTTTAGATAACCGTGCGAGAGGGACGCCGCATAGGACTAGATGGCGGATAAGAACGGCGTAGATATAAAATAACATATATTATTATAGTGTCCACAAGCCAAGCGGATATTGATTATCTGCCACAGTTGAGAGCCACCGAACCCCCACCCTCGGCGACCGCTTAGCGCTCACACAACCCTATGTTGCCTCTTCAAGGATCACATTTTCCACCCTAATACAGTTGGAAAATGGTGCATTTTCCCTGAAGCCCAGCACTAAACATATAGCGTTTGGATGGCATAGAAGATATTCAATATTTGATCTCTGTCTAACCGACTGAAAAGCTTGTAGCTGCAATATCCCCGTCTCCTTCAAGCACATTCCATAATAATTTTGGATGCATTCCCTTGCTATGATTTTCCAACGGCACTCAGTGCGAGGCTCTGCAATTTTATTCATGCGGTGTCGCAGTTTGGGGTACTAAACTTTCTCACTTGATTTAATATGAACACAAGTTCTAACCACTAGTTAGGCATTTCGAGCTAATTAAAAAAAAAATCAATATGTATACAGTGTGTTGTTTTGCACTCAACCTATTTTCCCAAATTTATTGAGGGTAAAAACGCACAGAAAATTTGTATAAGACTTGAACAAACCCATTTATTTAAACCTCTAAACGTACCCTTATCTATCTCTGCCAGTTGTATTAAATATTCAATACTTATTTGTATCAAGTTCATGGAACAATTCTCAAAGGATTCACCTCTAACTTAAAAGCATGCCATGTCTAGACACAACTAGTGAACAAATTCTGTACTACAAAACTTTTCGTGGGGCAAGGGACTCACTACATTCATCTTTTTGTGCTTGTGTGTGTCGTTATAACCTGTGAAAAATCGCATTTACATTAGTGTGCGTGTCACACAGCCAAAGTAGCGGGCGCGGGAGGGTTGTGTTTCTGTGTGTGCGGGGGGAGTCGGGTGTGCAAGGGGTTCAAGTCGTGAACTAAATAGCTTAGTGTTAACACATATTGACATCAAATTCACCGCGATGTTATCATTTATTCAGGTGGCAATACGTCCATTGTGCTTTTCGTTGGTCACTAAAAATTTTGCGTGCCGGCTAACTCTCCAGCGGACGATATTTGCCAGCGGGAGCGTGTCAACCATTAATTATTTTTGTCGCTTTGTTTAACTTACGGTGACTTTGCTTTCGAGTTATTACGAATTTTAATTGCTCGTTGGACGCGCAAACACTTTTAAGGCTGACATAACTTACTTTTTATTCGAATGAAAATTGGGGGTTAAAAGCGTGGCTGTATTTTAATTTGATATTGGTATTTACTCAGTCATAAAAAATACTAATTCCATACATAGGTGTCATTTATTATGCGCGGTAGCGTAGCGCTTAGGTTATTCCCAAAAAGTGTGGATATTAATATATTTAGCTACTTCTCACAGCGAATGGGGTCCGCAGTGAGATGAGGGATCAGGGAGGCATTTGATTGGGGTCGCCTATCACCGTCTTTCAAACATGGCTTTGATATCACCTGAAATACCTCCTTTTTTTTGTATCGTCTCTCGTAGCGCGAGTTCCGGGAACTTTTGCTACTTAACCGGTCAATGGTGAGACCTAGGCCTCCAGGCAGGCACTTTATTTTTAAGCAACACAGCTAAGGGCACCCCCTGTGGGGTACGAACCTCGGCTTAGGGCGTTACTGGATCGCGAGTAAGGGAGCTGGGCTGGACTGGTGTGAGCAGTAGGTTTTTTATACCTTTGCGCAGCCCAGTATAAGCTTGTAGTGCCACCAATTGGCATTGAGCCCGCATGGCGAGATGGCCCGTATACCCATTGTCATCCATATGCCCAATGTCGGCCCGTATACTGGGTTAAGATCGCAGTTAGCTCTCCCTCTATTGAGTGGGAGAACTGACTGCTATCACGTATTCGCCCTCTAAATTGAACCCTACTAATATTACAAATGTGGAAGTTTGGGCCGATCTTTGTTCCTCTTTCACGCAAAAAGTACTGAATTGAATTAACTTATCTATTTCTTTATTAATTAACTTAACACGTGTTTTATTCTTGAAAAACCTCTACTAATTAAAATTAATTATACGTTAGGCTCGTCATAAATAACTTTCTGAATAAATGACCGTAGTTGCTTTATGTTCTAGACCACTTATTTCAGTGACCTATATAGGTAGTATTTCACTTCTTAAAGAGTGGATACACTTCAACAGCACAGTTAGTATAACTGGTTTTTAGCCGTACTAATTATGTATAAATAAATAAATATAAATACTGAATCGTATGTAAGTTTGCGCTTAGGTATTTTTAAGTGGTTCTTCATAACTTGTAAAATCTCGACCTTTACGACGCAGTTCACAAAAGAAAACCGATTGTGACTAAAACTCTGTCCAAAATCGGCCAGCCAACAATGTATTGGCGGAAATAAAAAAGCTGTTTCAACATATGCAACCGACATTCACAATAGCGAAAAAAAAAAAAAAAAATTGAATTCACAAATACGAACTCGTTTCAGTTTTGTACGGATTTGCAAGCCGAACTGAAAAAATATGACATAAGGTAATAAAAAAAGGAATTCTTTCATAAAACAAAAGTAAGCGGGCATACGTCCTAGCTGTGGACAAAGGGTCGTTTGTAATACCAGCGGTATCGTTACCGATCTTAAAAGTGGTAATTTTGTCAGTAGAACAGATGAGCTGGTTCTTGCTGGCTGCGGCGGACCCAGGAGGTCTTGTAGAGTCCCCAGCTTCAAGAGATCGGAGCATCTTACTTACCGCGGGAACGCGACACAGCTCTTTGTCTCAATATTTTAAAAGGTTGGATACTTACGAACCTCGTCAGCATTTCAATCTTGAAGTAAATGTAGCTTCCATAACTTTTTAAATAAATGAATCCATAAAAAGCTGTGATCACCAGCACAAGTTTGACATTGATGAATAATATCGTGAGGAGTTCTGCACACGTTTGAGAATTAACTCGAGATGCTATGTAGGTCGTGCTCGAGAGATGGCAAGGGACTCGCCTTCTCCCCGTTAGCACTCAAGAAACTTAACTACTTTGTGTAGACCGCCGTGATTTGAACCTGCAATCTTTCTCTTGCAGAATACTTTAGACCTTGCGCCAATAGAGCTTCATTCGTGAACTTATAAATTGGCAAAAATTTTTGACCGTCCTGAAATTTTCTCCTGTATATCATATTGGCATATCGTCCTTCTGTCCAATCCATTCAATTCGGTATACTATGTTACAAACATTCAGAATTTTAGGAATAGTCAGACTCTTGTTTAAAATAAGGTTAGAAATATCGATTAAATACTCAATAATCGAGTTCAAATGGATACGCAGGCGTGTCTCCTGTGTTACGAAGTTTTATCAGCGGTTCCCACCACTGCAGTAGTTTATAACATGATTCCCACAGTGTAACTAGGGTAAGTGCGTGCACTAATCAACGCGAACGCTTTGATTCCGACCCGCAGCAACTAATAAAGTAAACTAGAAATGAGCAGTTGACTGCCGCAACGGGCATCTTAATGAACTTGTAATAAAATTATTGGCCACACACAGCTCAGCCAACGCCCCACTGGCGACGAGTTAACCTGACTAGTGATGCTACACGCACCGGGAATATTTTGTCGATAGCAAAATATGTTATAAATAAATAAATATATATATATATATATATATATATATAATAATGTTATTTACTATATGAAATGCCCAGAGGGATCTACTATTATCTGCAAGTTTTAATTTACTTATATTGATGGAACTGCACATCACACATAAACCGCGAGATGGTATACATAGCATCGTGGTGGCCGAGTGGTTTGATCAGTTGTCAGCAACACAAAGATCGCAAGTTCGAATCCCGACTGTACCAATGAGTTTTTCTGAACTTAATTACAGTAATAAGTCAAATCACGAGCTTTGCGGTGAAGGAAAATATTCAGAGGAAACCTGAATATGTATGTTTGTGAAGAAATTCAGATGCGTATGTATAGTCTTGCTTAAATAACGACTATGGTCTCGCCATCTGTCACGTTGGCACCTAAAATATGTATATCTCTGGTGAAAAGTGGGTGTGCGGGTACTACCTACACACTTCTGGCTTCCCCTTTGAAGGAAGACGTGAAGATATGTGAAGGTCTAGGATCTAAACACATTAATCTTTAGTTTTTTAATATTGATTACTGGTTAAACCTAGGCTCCTTAGGTATCCTTCCATGGGATTCCATCAATCATCAATCCTATCTTACATTGCTAGAGCACGAGGTGATCACACAATAAGTTCTGTTGCATTTTAATGATAAAATCTAACTAAGAGAGATTAGTCACCGAGTCACCGCAAATATCCAAGGATCATTAACATTTATTTTAGGTGACATAAAAAGAATGGAACCAGAGTAGACATTTGAGTATACCGCGTGTTCCATTTCAAAAGCAATTCTTTAAAATGGAACTTAACGTGTTACCATATACATTAAACTCTGTCATCCAATCCGCACGCTGTACACGACTACAAGAATAACGAGGCTATTACTCGGGTTTATATCGACATCGATAAAGCGCATCTCTCGGAGTCAGTAGTATCTGGAGAGGCGAGCTACAATAAAATGTACCGAGCTAGCTACAAGCCAGTTACTCTGCGTCTCCCTGCCCCTACCTCCGAGCGCCATATGCGCAATCCCCTACACATGCATGACGCACACAAGCTTACCTGTAAATCCTGTGACCACACTAGCGATAGTGACGTATGCATCGATATGTGTGGCGTTACTATTGTCCGTGCACGATTTGATTAATATTAATTGGAAATGAGTGTAATTAAATTGTTTACGACGTCAAATGATAGTGTAGCTTTATTATTTGTTTGTTTGCTTACACAGCGATACTTTTTGTTGGCTATTATTATGAACAATATTCAGTTGACTGACATTTAGGAACACATAATTAAGAAATACTGTCTTTTTTAAACAAGTGAGCGTTACTAGAAACCTAGTAAGGGATGGTTAATAAACGTCTAAATGGTTTTTAACCAAAATTTAATGAAATTTACAGATATTGGGACAATTTATTAACATCTGCCAACAAAGGAACGGTATCCTACTCGCTACTCGCGTGGGCGTATGATGCTAGATGACGTCACAACACTCCACGTTGACTTGATATGGATGCTAACGATAGGTCGGCCCAGCTAAGATTATTTGAATATAAAGTGTTAATGCAAAACACTACTTACATAAATTAAGTTCACTCAGATCCCGTGGTGGCCAAGTGGTTCGAGTTGTTTGCCTGCAACACAAAGATTGCAAGTTCGAATCGTGACTGTACGAATGAGTTTTTCTGACCTTTAGTAGAGTGAGTCACACAACGCGCGTTACGGCGAAGGAAAACATCGAGAGGAAACCTGCATCGTGCTTGAGGTCGGCTTAATAGTGTATTACACAACGGAGCATTATATGAATATAAACCAGCTGGGAAGAGCCATGAATAAGAAAGAGTAGTTGAAACCGGCGAGAATGTATGGAGAGACTGATGAATCTGATTAAAACTAAAGAGGTCTGTAAGTCTAGAGATAACTAGTGATCTACTTCCTGCCTCCTTAGTGAGGGTCTAAGCGTGGTGATATGAATCTATTGCAGATTGCGTATTCATTAAAACCTTGTTAAAATCCAAGCTCTTAAAGTATCTGAGAGAATTGTCACTCTTTCCTCTCTGCCTACTTAGTGAGAGACTCGGTGGTGTAGTATGGGAACCTAATGGATTGACTGAATAAATTGGGTCATTTGAAGGTTTTTTCGTGGTAAAGACTTTACAGTTGACCCTTAATTGGCCTTTGCGACATAGACCCCTCCGACTGGAGCAAAAGACCGCAACTGTTTTTGACAAAAGGAACCAAAAAGCAACTTCTATGTACACTTTCCCAACGAAGGCAGCACACAAAAACATGTGCCACTTAATATTATGCCGTTCAAATGTTTACTCGTGTATTGATGATCTGATCTTCCAGAATCATTAAGATCCGTACTCACCCTAGAAACACATGTGTTTCGAAGCGATCCTCTCAGATTATCAATACATGTTAATCTATATTTTTTTTATACAACAAGAGTGGCAAACAAGCACACGGCCCACCTGATGGGAAATGGTTACCGTAGCCTATTTACGCTAACGATACCGAAGTATCACTTGCGCGTTGCCACTCTGTGTTCGGAGAGTTACAGTGTTGGCAGCATAATGGGTTTAATCCCTCCGCTTCCAACACAATGTAACAATCCTCCCCCCTCCCCAAGGAGCTCATTTCTGGAAACCTTATTCACCGCATAGGAACACAACACAAAAAATTGTGTTATTTGGCTACGGACTTCTATAAGGTGGAGGTCCTGCCCCAGTCGGGCAGCTCCAAATTCGAACGGGAATCTCGTTATGCCCTACCTCTCTTGTTTTGTGTTATATATTTATATTATGTGTTATATATTTTTATGTGCTGCCTTCGTGGAATACAGTGTATTTTATATAAAGAAAGGCACATAAGACCTCGTAGTACAGTTACATGCTGAATCGCTGAAGGGGTAAGCAGAGTGTGTAGAGTTTCTAGTTCTCTGGACTCACATACCTCTTTCGCTCCATTTTGATACATCTTTTAGTCTACGTTCAAACTCGCCGGTTGCGATTACTCTTGACGATCAGTGACAGTTGCTACAGCGCATAATAATATATCTATGAAGCCCAAGGCTTAGAGACTCAATTGTGCCTAGTAGAGTGCATAAGGTCGATGAATGTTGCAGGACGATAAGCCAATCTGATCCCCAGACTAGTAAATTTAACCGATAGTAAAGGTTGTAAGACTCACTACATATAAAGTTTTTAAACCAACCACGTTGCATTAAATTCGTTTTAAATGCCATTCCTCAACGATGTTTCTTATAAGGCTTTTTGTTATTGGTAAGGCATATGATATAACGCCGTCATTAAAATATCTAGTACGAGTTTCTTCTTAGAGATTTGTTTCAATGCAATATACTAAGCGAATAACAACATAGTACATTGATACTGGTTGCGCGTTCTTTCTGTCTCGAGTCATGTACTTACTGGGGTGTACCCACCCTCTAACGGCACGGTCTGGGTGGGCACTGAGAGGTAAGAACTGTGTGGATGTGGTATATACAATACATACATTTTCTTTCTCCTGGGCCACCTAGGTAACAATTCTTTAGAGGTAAGACGCACTAACGACCAACTAGTAACGATGTGCAAAATCCTACATGGGAAAATTGATGCGTCCGACCTACACAGTGGACTACCGCGCTTCTTTGTGCCCAAAAACTATTGCCGAAATAGAAAGCACAAACTGTTCGCGGTGCCATATTGCCGAACAGTGGCGCACGCTCAGTCTCCGATCCCGAGGTCACTGACAGCACTCAATGCCCTCCTGGACTCAAGTGTAAATCCTGAATGTGATGTGCTGTCAGGTGAATGGGAGGTGAATCTTTTTGAATGAGTGTCTGGCATACGCAGAAAGAATGCCATCTTCTTCTCGGTAATTTATATTACCCTTATTTATTATTACTCATATGTATTTTTTTAACTTATACCTCCACAATAGCGTAAATGACCACGTTGTCGTGCTAATTGTAAATAAATAAATAAATATAAAAAAATACATATCATCACGCCAAGTCCTTGGTATATACAAACCCCAACTAAATTCCACGCAGTTGGCTTAGAATATATAAAATTGTTTCACTATTATTTTCTTCAAAAGAAAATAAAAATCTTGCGATCTGTAATATCGTACTAGTACATACTAAACTCAAATAGTTGTGTTAATTAACCTATAACTTAAAACCTAATGAGGAAATTTACAAACGTCTCGAATGAAATTACCAGAGATTAGTACCAAATTTGTAGGTATATTTACACCTCTGCCTACCCTTACAAGAAAGCGTAAGTGTGAATATTTTGATTGAATACTTTAAGAATAGTTTGTACAATTTTCTCGGCGGGTGTATTACCACATCCATGGATCATGTATTTTAACTCTTACATTAATGTTCGTTAGTCGTTCGCAAGTCTGCAAGTGGTCATCCCAAGGTGACATTATAATAACTGAAGATGTGAACTCTGGGGGTGAATGCGTGCATTGGCTATAAGTCACTATAATAACCTTTTTACAAAGACGATCTATTTAATACATAGATCGACTTAATATATTACATTAACTAGTTGTGCCCGCGTATAATATTATTTTCTATACCTATATTATAAATGCTCGCACTTTAGCTTTTGTGTTCTTTTGTTGGATTAACAAAGCTATCTAAAATCCATCTCTGTGCAAAATTTCATCCAATTCCGTTGAGCCATACTGAAGCGATCCGACTATTCGCTTATCCAAACTTTCACATTTATAATTATAGATACATAGGTAGACATAGGCTATATTAAAATTCAAATTGTAACTGCAGAGCCACTACAGATTTTTAATTTTGCGTTGTGGCATTTCTAGGTGCATGTTTCCGAACGAAAAAATAACCTGAATCCCTCACAGATTAGCTGCTAACGCTTCCTCTCTAGAATTACAGACCTCACTCACCTTTCATCAGACTGTTCAAAGATGCTCGCCGGCTTCGAGTACATAACCTAACCTTTTAACATCGCTATTTTAACGCAATTTTTCATTCTAATTGTCGACAAACAAGTAATATTGGGAACAAGCATTTATAGTGTTCCAACGTTGTATCGAAAAATCACGTGGACATTTACGCTTTATGGACCACGCGACTCGCCGTATTTATAATGGAGGCTGAATAGTACCACTTATATTGAAAATATTAAATGGCAGGCAACGTGATCTCCAATGGAATGATTTTGTAAGATGTAACCTAGAAAGTTT
Source organism: Drepana arcuata (assembly GCA_016069955.1). Classification (NCBI taxonomy): domain Eukaryota; kingdom Metazoa; phylum Arthropoda; class Insecta; order Lepidoptera; family Drepanidae; genus Drepana; species Drepana arcuata. The sequence continues at coordinate 56,401 of JACCPG010008055.1, read as the reverse complement.
TCCTCATTTACAAGAACACATTTTATAGAACGTTAGAATTCACTCATTTCCCGCACTTTAAGGTCTACCTATATCGAATTTTCTTTAGATCTTCCTAAACTTGCGATACGCGATACTTTTACAAACTTGGTTGTTCGTTTGTTTAACGCATTAGAAAGCACGAAATCGAATTTTATTCAAGATTTGTTTAGAGAGAGCATAATAATGCCAGAATAAAGCCAACAAATTGAATAAAAAACAATATTTTGCCCTGATGCCTGTATCATAAAAAAAATTCTGATACCTGTAAAAGTATCGACTCTAAGACTAGTCGTGTAATTATTTCAAAATATTTTTACAGATTACACTCCTTATTATCAATTAGTAGCATACACATGCGAGCTCTAAGCGTTAAGCATAACTATTACTTAAATACAAAAAGATTTAAAGAAATTAAAATGTTTCTATACACTGATCATTTTGAGGTTGTCACGATTATTCCGCCCCTTTATCCTGGCATCCACCGCTCTACGTTTTGTTCTCGACAAACCCAAGATGAAAGGAGTTCAAGTGTACTTAAATTCGCGGCCTTGTGTTCGAAAGGGGAACCATTGGCGGGGGCAGAAAATACTTCTGAAATTGAGCGGGGCCGCTTAATGATCACAACGCCTTCAATATAGCGAGCCATGAGTCTTATCACTAATTTATTCACGGCACAGCAGCCTCCCGCTGCCTCCGTTCCAGATTACGCCTTAATTTTAATTTGTTCTCTTTAATATCACCGTGTATTCCACTGCCTGTAAAATTTAATAACACGGCTAAAATACAAAAGCAGGAACTTTATAAAATTTTCTATTGAGTTGCTAACATTTTTCTATGGTCGGTTTGTTTATATTTCCATTAAAACTATTATAACCTTACAAGTATCAGTCTACAAAGTAATTAATGAATGCATGTATAATTCCACTCCTTAATTATGATACACGTTCTATCTACATTGTAACTTGAACTCTAAAATCTTGCGGGTAAAGTTGAAAGTTGAGCACACATTGTGTAACATCAAAGTTGTTGGGCTAAGTTGGCGTCAATAAATCAGTACGGCACACATACGTAGGCTCCTCCGGGAGGTTTTGCTCTAATAAAGGCTGTCCCGGTCTATTCTATAGGTAGCCCCTTTGTCTTCAGAGAACAGCCTCATCGGTAGAAACTTTCCTTTCCGCAGCCAAACTTAGATCAAGCCTTGAATATGAGATCACTTTGTGAGGTTGGTAGTGTGCCCGTTATCGTTTTAGTGTAACGTCTTAAATGTAATGAGATATAAAGTTTTTAATTTGGGTGTTTTTATTTCTTCACGCCTGCCCACGAGACTCCCCGAAGGCGTAGGAAGAGGTAGGTGAAGCACCCACGCACTCACTCTTCGCCAGAAATATATTATAGGTTACGAATAAAATAGCGAGAGCCGTGGTGGCCGAGTGGTTCGAGCAGTTGCCTGCGACGCAGAGGTCGCAAGTTCGAATCCCGACTGTACCAATGAATTTTTCTGAACTTAAGTACAGTGATTAGTCACACCACGAGATTTACGGTGAAGGAAAACATCGAGAGGAAACCTGCATACGTCTGAGAAGAAATTCAAAGGCGTTTGTATAGTCGTGCTTGAGTAACGGCGATGGACTCGCCATCTGTCACGTTGGCACCTAATATACCTCTGGCGGAAAGTGGGTGTGTGGGTATTACCTATGCACCTCTGCCTACCACTTCGGGGACCCTTGTGGGAAGGTGTGAGGATATATTATTATTATAAAATAGCAAGTTCATCGCCGTTTCACGAGCGCGACTATACATATGTACGTTTTCTAACTCCTTCTATAACGTATCCAGGGTACCTCTAGATTTTTTCCTTACCGTCAGGCGGTTTCATTATTCCACCAAAAAGGTGTAGAGTATAAACAAAACAAAAGACGGCCACAGCGAAGACAGCTAGCAAATGAGAACAAATAACAATTAATTTTTCCACGCTATAATGTGTCCCGTGGATTCACTCGTGTAATATTTGATTTCATTGGTGGTTTTTCTTCTGGAATAAAACATATCCTGTGAGTTAATCTAGCTAATAAATATCTGTGTAAAATTTCATACAGTTTCAATTTCTTTGTTCTGGCCTGATTATATAGCAGATATACTCACAAACTTAACTTAACTTAATATTAGTATAAGTCATAAACAATGCAAGCTAACAGTACAGGAAGGCGTCTTAATTAAAGTTGCTCTATGTACTTATGTACTCAATCTCACTTGTGGAAGTTAAGGAAAGGTTAAGACGCCTCAGGCACCCCCACAACCACCCTACGACATTCCTAAATTTTCACAAAGTATTGCTTAATGTAATTTTGTTATCTCCCATCGCTGAGCGTTAATTAATTCTATTTTTTTATCAACAATAAAAACCACAAAAAATATTGAATTACTTAAAAAAAATTACTAATCAAAGATTTTTCGCAAGTATTTTCGAACATTCGTAATTTTATTTTATAATAGGCTAGGTGTAATTTATTATTTATATTTGATATCCTTATACGTGTAAATGACCAATCAATACGTTATTTTCTGGTCTATTGTACATACATTATACATTTTGCGTTTTCAGATTATAATTAAATTTTTCTTCGAAATCGTGAACGCGTCGTCTCGAATGACGTCATGCCGTCGAAAACTTAACGGAACGGTCTAGTCTGTAAATGACAGCTGATAGTGTTTTTATAATTAAAGATGAATTGTTCGTATTACAAGTACTGTATTGTATAGTGCCTCAAAGTGTCCTGAAGCTTACGATGTGTACATTTTGTACTCGTATATAAATTCTCACAAAGAATTTTAAACGTTACGGAATTCCGATGAGCAAAAGTCGGTGTTGAAAGCAAAAACTTCTGCCGCTGGCTTGTTCAATGCAGATTCAATAATTTCATGATATAATTGTAAAAAACTATATCCAATTTATAAAAAATACGAAAAAACTAATCAAATATCAAGTAACTTGTTACACGGACTGACGTCACACTGTCTGATTGTGGTGAGGGTTACCGTCACGTGTCTTAAAAAAGCCGTGGTGGCCGAGTGGTTCGAGCAGTTGCCTGCGACGCAAAGGTCGCAAGTTCGAATCCCGCCTGTACCAATGAGTTTTTCTGAACTTAAGTACAGTGATTAGTCACACCACGAGCTTTACGGTGAAGGAAAACATCGAGAGGAAACCTGCATACGTCTGAGAAGAAATTCAAAGCGTATGTATAGTCGTGCTTGAGTAACGGCGATGGACTCGCCATCTGTCACGTTGGCACCTAATATACCTCTGGCGGAAAGCGGGTGTGTGGGTATTACCTATACACCTCTGCCTACCCCTTCGGGACCCTTGTGGGAAGGCGTGAGGATATATTATTATATAATCATCTATGTTTTATTAATTAATTATATAGTTTTTACTTCTCTCCATATCATGATATTCATGATTAATCATTTGTGGACACAGCCTATTCTATTCTATTCTAAGGTAAGCTAACATAAATTCACTGACTAGTAAGTAATATCTCAAATAACTGCCATCTAGCGATTTATACGGGAATTATTTGCATGACCTACACAAGACAGTAGATTTATGAATCCCCAATAAGTAAAATAAAAGCTAAAAACAAATGCAAACATTTGAATGTCTATGATGATGTCTCGTGGAAAATTGTGTCGCGCCGCGCCGCCCGCCCAAGGTTTGCCACGCCTTTCTACTTAACAAGAATCATGAACCTACTCTGCTTAGTCTTCACATCCACGATTCATTCTGTTTAAGACAGAAAATAATAGAACAAATACCTAGACTTGTATTAAAACATATAAATGTACAAGGTATTGTAAAACGGTTATTAGAAATTTATTTAGGCCGGCTAAGTGAATATCGAAATATTGTAATGTACCGTCGTTAAGCTAGCATTTGGCTGTAAACGTTTACTTCATCATATCCGATTGTACGCAGTGACCCCTTTTTCAGGAAGTACCATGACTCAAGTTATAAGAGTCGCAAAAAAATTCAAGGGTTTCCGTATCACTCAAATTCAAAAATAGAATAAAAACAATGTACACTGATAGCAGTTTACATATTCTACCCGTCAAAGTCCTTTTTTTGATTAAAATATTAATTAAATATGTAGTACTGTGATTAGTCACACTAGGATCCTTACGGTGAAGGAAAATATCGCGAGGAAACCTGCTTACGTTGGTACAGTCGTGTTTAAGAAATGACGATGCACTCGCCCTATATACATATATATATATATATATATATATATACGTCGACACTTAAAATATACCTCCTGCGAAAAGAAGTTGTTTTGGTTCTACCTATACGCTTCAATCTATTAACGTTTAAAATTATAAGATAATAAGGAACCCGCTGTCACAAATTCGCCTATTTCGGCCTTTACCGCCCGCTCCGCTTCCAACTTGGTCCGCGACATTTCATCGACCCCTATTAATAACGGACGTCGATCCTAATTATTAAGCGACATCTATCGCTGTCTGCAATCTACCCAATTTGTGTCCGACCGCACAACACCTAATAGTCCAGTAGTTCAACGCTGTTTTGATAGCTTTATCAAGGCTTATGAAATGGTTGGAACATTGTTAACATCTAACCTTATAATATAATTTAATCACTTAGATCAAGTATATGACGCGATTTTAAGCCTTAAGCCTTCGTAAATGCATAGAGGTTGTGATCCATCTGAAGGTAACCGACGCTTGCAACACCAGATGGGTAGTAAAATTAAATATAATACAGCCAATGTTCTAGTCCAACATTGGTAGTGATATCACGGTACTGCTATGGAGCGTGGCTTTTCTTCGAGGTTTCCTCTCGATATTTTCCTTCACCGTAAAGCTCTGGCGGAAAGCGGGTGGTACTACCTATATACCTCTGCCCACCCGTACGAGGATCCTTATGGGAAAGCGTGAGGTTATTATTTACTAACATATTCAAAAGCTCGAAAAGGCAATCAGCAGTAAGGATGTTAAAAACCATTTGTAAAGTACCAACAGACAGACGACAATATAATATGTATGCAACGTTGTAACCATAAAAACCAGAAAGGAAGTGTATCTTCACCAATGGTAAGCCATTGGTTATATTAATACGTTAATAGCCTCTCCGGTTATCCCAAACACAAGTCAAGTAATCAAATTAATCGGAAGACGGTCTGATATCAACATTATTAATGCAAAGCGCGGCCCACCCCCTGCCCACACCGACACCGCCCAACCTGTTTCTCAGGAGAAGCGGCTGAATGCTGGAACGCTCACGAAACGATCTTTTTCACAATACAAAGATCTGGACATATAGAAGAGAAGCAATGATAGGTTGACAAACCAGATACTGAAGAAAGCAGAGCAAGACCTTGTTGGTTGAAACCTAGATCAAATCGATGATTGAATCAATAACTCGAATCATGCGAGCTTATATGTAAGGTATGAATGTGAATGAAAATAAAGAGTTGCTTAACCTTCTTCCAAATTGAATCTAATTAATGCAGTATTTCAATAAGCATAATATTGAACACGATTATAATGACTTGTAGTTGACAAATCAACAGAAACTTAAACATTAAGATTAACAAACCGTGACAAAAGTTTACTCTTGTTGCGTGTTCGACCAAATCCATTCTTACGTCACCTTCCAATACTTTCATTTAGGAGAACTTAAAGTTAACCTTACGAACCTTAGCATAAAGTGCTATATTGAGCAATACCTCCACATCTAATGCGCTACTGTATCTTTGCGTAGACACTACCATAGAACGATTATTCTGCTTGCGGAGGTAATTCGGCTCAACCTTTTTGTGATGCAGTTAAGGTTGAGTTTCCCAAGGCTAGCAGCTTACTGTGACCGTATTGTGTGGGTTGCCGGGTCGGGGACAGCCTCCCCAACCCCGCACTCTACATGTTATTTACGTGTGAACACAACGCCGCGGAGGGTTCAATTTATCTGACCTACTGGGCCTCCCACTAATATTACGCTCCGAATTGCTTGTGCTCTTTTTCGCGGTCATTTTATTTTATTTTGGTTCGAATAAAGAACTGATATTTCGACGATATTACATAGCATCTATTTCGTTTCTTTTATACACCTGTCGCAATTTGAAATTGGAACTAGTGATTTTGCTAAGTGCAGGATTATTTATGAAAATTATTTCGACTTATTCATATATAATGTCATGTATTTTATATATTTTTTAATCTTACAAAATTACCTATATACAACATATAAAAATAAAATATTTTTGTTAAGGCAACTTCACCACGCCTCCCCACATGAGTCCCCGAAGGGGTAGGCAGAGGTGTATAGGTAGTACCCACACACCCACTTTCCGCCAGAGCTGTACAGATTGATATATCGAAAACACCATTGAGATATGCATACTTCAACGACCTACCCCAAACAAGTCTGCCGTAGTCTATTGTAGTGGAAATTCGTGTTACGCAGTGAAAATTCTGTTCTTGACAAAAAATACCTCCTTCATACAAAATATATGGAATCTATATCGAAAGTGAAGGGGGCATACCTCCACCTTAGAACAAGTAGCGGGCAGATTCACGATTACAACCATTTTAGGGGCGCACCCCGAACTGTATGATAGACTGGAAATATTCCATAATATCAGAAGCGTCGTTACAATGCCTTAGCAGAATATTTTTCTTGGGCAGAAAGCCGATATTCCCCCAAGAGTTACGACATTTCAATTTGCCAAGGCGGGCGGAAAATGGAATTACGATTGAAGCGAGAACACCCGAACATTGACGAGAGCGTCTCGCTCGGAGGCGGACATTGCCGAATGCGCCCGACGCGTCCCGAAGCGACGACGCGCCGGCCGCACAGCCGTGTATTGATTAGATGCGGAACGCCCGATGCCATATAAATTAGGCCGCAGAGAAAAACAGATTTAAACAATATATTAAATTCTCAGCTGCATAATATAATTTCCCATAAACTATGTGAACACCAAATGATACAATAGTTTCTTTGACATGGTATTCAGGCAACTGCGGACGGAAATCAACTAAGACGTCAATCTGCACCGAACGTTACATTTGAAAATCAAGGTACAACGCGCGGGAAAAGCTACGTAGTTACTGGTAATGACTCCTTACAGAACACATTCTATTAATGTTCATAAAATCTAACTTTCCTGTTTACGTTTCAAACAATAGAATTGAATGGCTTATTACGGTGTCATTTTAAAAGGCAATAATTATTGTTCCATTATGAGTCTTAATTAATATAAAAGCGATCCCATTTGACGCGAGCCGACATCGACGCTGGAATAATGTAGACGAATAAATATACATTACATTATTAACGAATGTTGGCCTCGTTTCTCGCTCTCTTTGTTCGTTTCACGATTTTCCGTGAGAATTAATTGAAAATAAGTTTTCCTCATTGCGGTTCCAAGGTTCAAAATAATTTGTTGGGCGGAACATTTTGTTCCCGGTGATCGAGCGGGATGTGCTAAATGACAAAGGACCTTATGTTTAGTGTCATTCAGCTTGATATTGCATGATCCGTGAGTGATGGCACATTTCATGATTTGTGAGTTTATAGCAACGGTGAAGTGTCGGTGGTTAATGGTGGCAGCGCGTGGCTCTCGCCGGCCGCCATATTGAAAAAGTTTGGCGCGAGAAAAAAGAGCGGTAAAAATACAAAACGTTAACCGACTATGAGTATCATGCAAAGCTATATTCTTAATAAAGTTAAATTCCTATATTTATATCCCATAATGTTGAAGCTTGAATACTGGCATATTGCCTAGCATGTGAAATAGGCAACAGAGTATACTCAGTAAGTGGAGAATAACCTAAAAATCTATTGTAAACTTATCTTAAAATAAGGCTCGAATTTAAACTCCTTTCAAAACATCTTGTTGAATCAATTGAAAGCTTTGATTAATTAGCGGATTCACAAATTCTATCTGTCAAATATCTTTTTAAATTACCGACCGCGCAATAGTTGAGAGCGAACGTCTTTTCGGTAATTCGGACAGAATCCCTCGTTCGGGAGATTTAGATGGGATCCTACCCCTCCCCGGGGTGACCCAGAGGAAAACTCCTTGTTTCTTGAGAACTTGTTGCCAAATCGAAATGTTACTCCTTAACGAAACAGACCTTCAAGTCAAAACGAGCTCCCTTCCCTTGGCTTAAGATTGTATATACAAAGAGCGACTGTGGCAGTTAAGACGTTTCGCACCGATTTATTTATTGGCACCTTTTCAGGTACTTAGGGCCGGATCGCCGCGTAGGGTACGCTGAAGATTCGGCCGCGCATATTCGTCAACCAAGACCCTTACTACGTGTTTGGTTTGTTTTCACAAAGTCTTGTATTAATAAATATATAAACATAAAACGGTTAATGGGAATATTTTGAACATTCTTCTTCTGTTTTTGTAAATTAAGCAGGGCTCTAACAGTTTTGTGTATTTTTTGGAGTGAAGATGAGTTAAGTTTCAACTCTTCTTCATCGCTCCATTCCGTACACTCATCTCTCCAATTTAGCTTGAAATTTCGTGAGTTCTTGAAAATTCGACTTAAATTCGAGACACAATATTTTGAACCAAGAGTACGGGCAACAGCTGCCGATCCGTAAGAATTTGTCTGTGTAATAAGTTAACTAAACCGTATCGTCTACTAATACACTAATAGCTTTTGTTGTACAACTTTGTTGCTATACGAAAGTTTAACTCGTTTTGTTCGGGATAATTTAATTTGTTTTTGTACAATTGAAGCGTGATATTGGCAGGGTTGTCAATAAAATGCCAGAAACAAGTTATCAGGCTAACGCAAAAATATCTGATCTGACTTATGTCGCCGTGATGGCGATAGATTCGCCATCAGTCACATCTGTCACGCTGGCACCTAAATTGTCTCCGACGAAAAGAAGTTGTTAACGTACCTAGTACCCTTTCAGAAACTTTTTGGGCGTATCTTCATGTTTAATAAGTCCATAATGTGCGTATGCGCAGGTACGTAGGTGTCTATTCAGAATTAGATGAAACTAACTGCTGCCAGATATGAGTACTCGTGCTCCTTACACTGTCTAAAGCGTCATTCGACTAAATATTTACACACTTCCTGAAATAGTTGTGAAGTCATAAATTCCAAGAGTTTCGCCTTACTTAAACCGTTGAAACAGAACACTAAAAATAACAGCCGTGGACACGAGCAGCGCAATATTACACGGAAAAAAGCGTGGATGTTGGTCGTTATAAAAATGTAGGATCTAGGGAAAAGATCATCCTTACCCGCACCCAAGTGGGGGCGGGTGGCCCCCTTCTGATTTATGGTAACATGTCGCGAGGCCCAACCGCGCGTACAGTAAACTCGCTTTTTGTCATTAAAAATGATTTTTATTCTATTTCCCCATTATTATCTATTGCATATAAAATATGAGCTTATATTAACTCTTGTTTATAAAGTCTTAATACAAAATAAAAAAAGGTATGAAAAATACAATTACAACTCTTTCTTTTGGTTACTCTCTCAATGCGTAAACGTATCCATAGATCATTATAATGCATATTATATATTATTAAGATAAGTCTCATAACTTTCATGATATAAGGTAAATAAATATTAACTCATTTGAACAATTTTAATACTTTTAGCGACATCTTTTGTCGAATAGAAAAATATCATAAATTACAATTTATGATTATGTTACGTTGGTAACATTATGCTAGGCAATAATGTCTTTTTAATATTTAAAGTGCTATCTTCTAGCTTTACATCATTAAATATGGTACCTAATAATCATTATTGAAGTGAGATTGAAATATTTGATTTACTGCCATCTTGCGGCGAGTATCCAAACTACTAATACGCTGTTGTACACAGAGTTTTTCCAAATAATCTGATAGATGGCACTATAATGCAACATTTGATTCTGGGTGGGAGTTATTCATAATTCGTATGTCTGGCTGCCTTGTTCCCATCGTTGGTATGAATTATTGATAAAGAGATCAAATTTCTTTAACTCTCGCACAAGCATTGCGGACGATTACGAAGCGGAGTATTTAGAATGATTAAATACTTTCTGAACAGCACATACTCGCATTTTAAATCAGTTTTGTATTGTTAATGTCTTTATTCATTTAACATTATTTTTAGTATCCATAATTACCAGCCATCAGTGGTCATTATCTAATAGGTAGGTATGTGCTGACAAAATAGTTGAGTATATTTATATTCGGGCGAGATATCGCACTATTCCTAGAATAAAGCAGTAAGTGTATTCTACCAACTTTTCAGGAGCGTAAAAAAACGCGCCACATTTTTATTATTAGTCCTAGAAAATATCTTGTAAAAAGCAGTAATAGCTAACGCTAACCTTCGTAAGCACAATATTATACATTTGATGATAATTAAATATAAACCGAGATTATCTTAAAAAATACTGTTACATATTTCCTCTTCAAAATATTAACCATATGCCGAATACTGTACTCACATGGATTGGGATAAACAGCCGTTTAATTTAATATAAATTATAACTTAATCTTGATGTTGTTCAAGAATTAAGCTATTGAATTCAAAACGATTCTTTTTTTTGTTCCTATGTAAAAAAAATATTCAATTGATACCACCTTTATATCCGATGATTTGAAATCAAAAGCCAAAATATATGCACACGTACCGTTGTACAGCGCCCCAAGCGGTGCGTAAGTGGAACTAAGCTCTAGACATCCAAAAAGCTATTTTTGGCACGCAAAATTTTACGCTTAAGCTTAGCCTTAGCCTTAGCTTAGCTCACTAGCGACTATCGAAACTTGTATAATTGTGTAACTTGCGTAACAATATCCAACAAATCTGCCTGAAAGAAGCGACAAGCGCGCCATCTGTCACCTTATTTCATAAATATACTTAATTACATCTCTCCCTGACTCTTGTTCGAAGACTCCTAGTTATGCTAACTTTGGAATCAGTACCAATTTGGTCACAATTTTCGTATCTTAAGGCCAACTGCAGTGAACCAGTGTCTATACCATTAGTTTCACTCTACTGTTGCAACGGTACGCGGTACAGTGACTTAGTACTGTGGGTATGTAATGGATCACTGACTTATATAGTCTAGGAGCTCGGTCCCTGGTAGATTGCGATGAATTACAAAATTTAAGTATATTTCATCTGCCGCCTCAGCAGCTACCACCATCTGTATATACCTATTCCGGATATAACCGAAATGTGTAAACAAATGTGCCCATCCCTTTGGAAGCTCTGTTTAGCGGAAGGAAAACAATAGAAAACAACATCTGACATACAATTTATTGCAAAGTAATTATTCAAGCCAACGAAGTAAAGTGAAGTAAATTAAAATATCTGTGCACCAACTGCTGGTGTAAGCCTACTTACCAACTTTCCGTTCGTTGGTGTTATACGGCAAGTCCGTTGAATGCGCCGGCGCCGTGCGCACGCGAACTTCTAACATAACAAAGTTCGCAAACTTGGTGCTATATACAGCAGTGTTATTCGCCAATTTTTTTACATAAACCATGTAAGTGTAACTAGCAATTAAAGATAATAATAATTATTTGAAAAGTCTACACCAATTTTACATAAAGGAAAATGTGATTTATTGTAACTTTGTGGTAGCCGTGTTAGCCGAGTGGTTTGAGTTGCCTGCAACACAAAGGTTGCAAGTTCGTATCCTAACTGTACGAATGTGTTTTTCTGAAGTTAAGTACAGTGATAAGTCACAACCCGAGCTTTACGCTAAATCAATTAGAAGAAACCTAATTGTTTGCCAAAAATCAAATGCGTACGTATGCTTGAGTAACGGCGATGGACTCGCCATCTTTCACCTAACCTAAAATATGTCCTTGGCGAAATTTGGGTGTGCACTTTCTCAAAAGTTCAATTGTATTTTTCAATTATGTAATTGATATTTATTACAGCGAAAGAAATGTATTCATATTTTTGACTATACAGTATTTTATAGAGTGCATATAAAACACGGGTAAGTAAAACATAGTTATTCTTTTAACAATGCACGTAGAAAGTTGTACGTTTAGCGAAACGTTTGCAGATTCTTTTGATTTCACTTTCAATAACCATTGCCCGCCAACAGCTTGACTCTTACGACAACTTTATTTCAAAATAGGTTAGAACCATAAAATACATACTACAAACCCTTTTTATTGAATGCGAAAGGCATTAATGTCTTTTGTGTTTTAAGCAAGACATTTACAAAATAATGTTTTTGGGTCAACAAGCATAAAACCTCGCAATGTTTAGGCAACTAAAGCTATGTCCGATGCACAAGGGGTACCGGCCTTTGTTATTTTAGATCTAGAAGCTGTACTAGCAGCTTTCCTACGCAATAAAGCCGTGGTAGCCGAGTGGTTCGAGCAGTTGCTTGCGACGCAAAGGTCGCAAGTTCGAATCCCGACTGTGCCAATGAGTTTTTCTGAACTTAAGTACAGTGATTACACCACGAGCTTTACGGTGAAGGAAAACATGGTGAGGAAACCTGCATACGTCTGAGAAGAAATTCAAAGACGTATGTATACTCGTGCTTGAGTAACGGCGATGGATTCGCCATCTGTCACGTTGGCACCTAATACACCTCTGGCGGAAAGTGGGTGTGTGGGTATTACCTATACACCTCTGCCTACCCATTCGGGGACCCTTGTGGGAAGGCGTGAGGATATATTATATTATTATTACCTTGATATAGTTTTTTTTATTTATTAACAATGTTATCGTGAAATAACTCGATTTAAATTGTACCCCTTCGGGGACCCTTCTGGGAAGGCGTGAGGATATATTAAAATGTATATATGTAGTTAGTATAAATACATAATAAATAGTAATTACCTTGCACAGTAACGAATATTTAATTTTGGCAATATTAATGGATTCAATGAAATAAAAAAGAGCTTGCGTAAACTATTCACAATAGAGACATTCAATAAATTTCTCAATTTATGATGATGCCAAGCGATCCATCCCGTTGGGATTGGCTTCATTTGGAACAATAAGTAAATAAAAAGGTTCAGAATCTTCAGTTAAAAAGACATCAACGCTGTAACTGAAGAGAAGGATTCTCGATATGCTTTGTTGTTCTAACTTAGTCGATAAAAAAATGACGACCGCCTGAGTGATTAGCTATTGTTTTCGAAACTTGAAGTCACGGACTTCATTCCCACAAGCGCATGCATATTTGGATATTCGTCATTTTTACGTGTCAATGTGACAGCTGACGAGTCTGACGCCGTCTCTCAAGTCTGAGTGTATACACTGCCTTTGCATTTCATCTCTTCACCGCAAAGCTTTTGGAGTGATAAATCACTGTATTTAAATTCAGTGGAAAGAAGTGGTCTCTGCCTACCCCTACGGGAAAGAGGCGTGATTATAGGTATGTATGTATGTTCAAAACCAGAATAGTCATTTGTACAGATCGCCGTGGTTTGAACCTGCAACCCCGAACTAAGCCACTAGAATAGATTGAGAACACGTCTTATTTAATCTCAATCAGAACGCATCTAGACATAAGAATCACAAAGCAAAAGCAAACTCTCTAGCTCGTTAAAAGCAATTTCAAAGCTAATGAATAGAAAGGCTTCAAGAGAAAACAGTACAAAGGTTTATAGCCTATGTCTAGAAAGTAAAGTATGCCAGGCGTCGAAGATAATATCATCTCGCTAACATACTTGCGCATGCGCACAATAACACAGAAATTTGTGCTTTCAAATTTCCATGATACTGGTGGATGTGTTAGATGTGTTGGTGGATTTTGAACGTCATAGGAAAGATTTTTTAACAATACTTTACTTTCGTGTTTTTTATTACTCCATGAATACCGTCAGGTTCACAAACGCGCTGGCGAAATCAACCTTTAAAAGTAATTTTGATCCCCGCGACATTCGTGGTCAGTTGTGCTAGTCAACCACAGCCCATGACCCCGGTTGTTGGTACGATTACGGTTATAACAGCAAATACTCCTCTTTCCTCTTCTGTGTCTCCAGACAGGAAATGTCATGGTAAGGAACCATTACGTTTATTCTTACCTAAGTAAGAAAATGCGAATTTTAGCCCTTAAAATGCGAAGCGGGTTTATATTACGCCATTTAACTTCGAAAATCATCGTTGAAATACAAACATAACCAAATAAACATTCCTTCGCCTCGTGACTTACTTCCAATGGAGTTATTCGGATGATGTCATTTATCAGCAAACAGCAGGATCATGTTGGTCTCGGTAAGTGGATATGCCAAGAATACGCCGAGTGTCGCAACACCGCATACCATGTCCGAGTCAGTTTCAGCAATCTGTCGTTGCTTCACTACTGCACCTGTACTTAACTTTACTTAAACTGCGCTAAGCTGTTTTAAGTACCAGCTGTGATTTTACTAGCGTAAAATTTGACTTCATTGGCAGATCCAGAGAACTGGCGTTCTATACTCTCTGACTACCAGCTGAAATCCAGCTTATATTTCTATGCCAAATTTCATCCAATCCCGTTGAGCCACCCTAGCATTGAGTCACAAACATCCTCACTGACTTTATCCTACCTCAAAATTATAAGTTTTAACTTTTAGTTCTTCCGCGCGGAATACAGATTTACATTAATATATGACATATATTATACTATACGTACATATATTCGCGCGAGACTCGTCCTGTCATGTCGTCGTATGCATGTTTCCTCACAATATTTTCCTTCATCATAAAGCTTCTTGTCTGTTAATTCTTACAGTATGGCAACAATAACAGAAATTGTTAAGAGTTCAATATGTGTCCATTGAACTGGTATAATTTACATACATTGGCACTCATTACCTAACAATGGTACATTAGGAATATAATTTAATTTTCTACCTATTGCATGAACAAAAATTTTTACGTAGTTGTAATTTTTTTTTATTATTATTATATCCCCACGCCTTCCCACAAGGGGCGACTCTTGGGGGAAAGCGTGAGGATGGCGTAGGCAGAGGTGTATAGGTAGTACCCACCCACACACCTACTTTCCGCCAGATATATATTGTGCCAACGTGCCAACGTGACAGATGGCGAGTCCATCGCCGTTACTCAAGAACGACTATACATACCATGTCTTTGAATTTCTTCTCAGACGTATGCAGGTTTCCTCTCGATGTTTTCCTTCACCGTAAAGCTAGTGGTGTGACTAATCACTTTTGTACACACACAAATTTGTTCAAATTCATAAAAAGTCATAACCCATTAGGTTACAACAGGCGGTCCCCAAGCTTGTTTGCAAAAAAAAAACATATTATATAGTTGTCTTTTGTCGTTGGTTTCGACCATGCTAAAGTAAAACACATATCATATTGTCTCAGCAATTTGCCTGGTGTTTGCGATGTGATTGTGTATTTCTCGAGATAAATTTACGTTTAAACGCAAAGCACGTAGGTTAAGCTCGCCGTTTGCGCATTAAAACATAGTCCAACCCTCATTAAAATAACTACTTATTGCTTAACCTGTCGTTAGCCTCTCAGCTGTAACTGTGGAAAAGTAATATATATCTCTCTACATCACTTGCTTGGTATTTTTTTATAGTTTGGTAGATCGTAAATTTTTTTTTGTTTTTTCAAAAACATCATATTATTATGACTGTGTGAGAAATCACTGTAATTAAGTTAAAAAACACATTGGTACAGTTGGAATTCGAACTTTGTGTTGAATGCTCGAACCACTTCGCCACCACGACTTAAATAATCTATATATATATATGAGATCCCATTTGTGAACTCATAGTCTAAGATCCGACCGCGTGATTTATACGTTCATATGTTTGATTAATAAAATATAATTTTTATCGATATTTATAACTAAACCAATGCAGATCCGCAAAGGTGGCCATCCAAATTTGGCCGCAATTAATTTTAATTAAAATGTAATTAATTATTTATTTTTGAACAATTACGTTCACTTGTAATTGTTAAAAAATATATTTCATTAGAAAGAAATATACCTGAGATACCGAGAATGTTCAAGGTGCCATCCCTCACTTGGCCGCAACCTAATGTCAGCCAGGTGTAAACAGGTATAATTTCGTTAAATATATACGTTCATAATGTATTATCATGTTATACATACCAAATTGAAGATTAATTCTTTCCCTACATGATGAGATATAGGTGCCTATGCAAAAATGCCCGCAAATAGTGACTGCCAACGATTAAAGACAAATAAAAGCGAGAGAAACTTAAGATAAACACCGCATGTCGAATAAAGATAGAGCATGCCAGCTGCTTGTCGTTTTTATGCTACTGCGCATGCGTCCATAGATAAGGTGCTCAACTAGTAGCTCGCGTATTTGCTTGGAGTTTAAAATACTCCAAAAATTGAGCAGTAAAAATAATATGTCATAATAATTAATCTACCAAACTAGTGTTTTCAATATTTTTTTAATTATATTCAACTAAAACAATATTTTTTAACTGTGAAACGTCATTTTAAATATAAAATTTATCTTTTAAATAAATTTTGTTTTATTACAATTTTTAACAATATTAAGTTTCGTTTATTTTCGGTCTTCATAAAAAATGTCATAAAAATTACTATCCAAACCAGTGTTTTTAATTTTTTTTTTAATTATATCCAACTCAAACAATAACTTTGAACTGTAAGACGTTAATTTGAATCTATATTTAAATTTATCTTTATACACAAATGTTTTTTTTATTTTTATTTTCATCAATATAAAGTTTCGTTTATTTTCCTTGAATCCTTGATTAAAGAACTGAATTAAAAACAATGGAAACAGAATTAAACAGAATTGATTTTTTAATTCTGTTGAATTCTGTTTCCATTACTTTTAATTCGGTTCTTTAATCAGGGATCTGATTAATATAAATTTTTCAGTTTTATTTTTTGAAAACAAAAAATGTTGGAATCATTTACGCATGCGCAGTAGCATGAAAACGACAAGCAGCTGGCATGCTCTATCTTTATTCGACATGCGGTGTTTATCTTAAGTTTCTCTCGCTTTTATTTATCTTTAATCGTTGGCAGTCACTATTTGCGGGCATTTTTGCATAGGCACCTATATCTCATCATGTAGGGAAAGAATTAATCTTCAATTTGGTATGTATAAAATGATAATACATTATGAACGTATATATTTAACGAAATTATACCTGTTTACACCTGGCTGACATTAGGTTGCGGCCAAGTGAGGGATGGCACCTTGAACTTTCTCGGTATCTCAGGTATATTTCTTTCTAATGAAATATATTTTTTAACAATTACAAGTGAACGTAATTGTTCAAAAATAAATAATTAATTACATTTTAATTAAAATTAATTGCGGCCAAATTTGGATGGCCACCTTTGCGGATCTGCATTGGTTTAGTTATAAATATCGATAAAAATTATATTTTATTAATCAAACATATGAACGTATAAATCACGCGGTCGGATCTCGTACTATCACTCATCACGAAATCTCAGGAACTATATGGCCGATTGACTTGAAATTTGTTAGGAGTATTCCTTACGCGGTGTAGAGGTCAGCTAAGAACGGATTTTATGAAACTCAACTTTTTATGAAAAAAGCAATAGTTGAAAAACGTGTTTTATTTTTACTTTTTCACCCGGGCGAAGCTGGGCGGGACAGCTAGTTAATTTATATTTAGCCATAATTTCATGTTTTTATTCGTAGTCGACTACAGTTTGTAAAACATACTAAGTTTGATTGAATGATCAAATTAACTTATTAATTAAAAAATCGGCTTATCGCTACTTCATTTTATCACACCATGTTTAATCTATTATCATCACGTTTATTTCAATGTAATTGTAGACACCTAGTAAACCCATCTCGTTGTAAATGAACACGCACTTAGCACAAGCTATGGTTTGCGATTCCACCCGCTATAAGATAACATTATATTGAAACAGTATTTAACTATTTGTATTAGTTTTGCTACCAAATTGTGATTATAGCGCTCAAATCTTGATGTGAATTGAACAGATTTTTTTGAAGGGGTAGTTATAATTTAATAACACCCACTATACGCCTCAAATATATTTAAATTCACCGTGACAGCGCAGTATCTCTGGTATTGGAGTATTTGAGTTGACGTATATTTCGTCATACCTTGGACACCGCTGTACCTCAAACATGACTGTACACAGGAACGTTTTGATGTTTTCCTTCACCGCGAATAATTTTACTGTTTACGCAAAAATCTTTCTTGTTTCTTCACCACATAAAGTAGCAAGTGCGTAATGTACATACATACAGCTTGGCAAAAAAGTCTTGAAAAGGAACTAATTTTTTTTCTCTTCTGGCAATAGTTTCAATATGCTATCTTATCTATGGTCTACGTATGGAAAATTGTAAACAAGTTTTATTTGTTTATCGTAAAATTATTAATTTTCAACATTAGCAGCGATACACGTATTTATAACTGGTGCTAAAATGAATAAGACTATACGCAGTTCCGCCAGAGAAGTGATTTTTAAAGTTTACCAGCGATGTCTGGAAGAATTTGAAGCTCAAACTATTTTGTCAGAGCTCGACAATGTTTACAAAAGAACCGCCGATATGACAGGTTTGTAACAATTCATTTACCCTTCTTAAACAAATAATGTGCTAAACAAATTAATAGGTTATAATTCATGTATGATAAAGCAACAAATTCTATAAATTTTGTTAAACAAACAAAAGTTTATGTTGACGAAATATGTATAGAACACCTAACCCAACTTGATACTTGTACGTCAGGTTAGACAAATAACAACTCCTTACATGTGATATTATCTATTGAAAATGACCAAGTGTGCGGAGATTTTTCTTTTTTGTCCATTAATGACTTCCTACTATGGCTTATTTTACCAAATACGTAGATATTATTTTTTATTATTGCTTGTGTTAAAGGTTACCATTAAAACATTTAATTTGATTTTAATATGTTTGCTATTCAGGTAAATCTGTCGGCAGAGTCAGAAGAATTGTACAAGAAAGACGAAATAACGAAGGAATCTTTTCAACGCCGGGAAAACATAAACATGGTCGCCCCCGGAAGGAACTAGATGATTTTGATTTGTGCGCCATCAGACAGACAGTTCAATTCTTTTACACTGTGAGAAAACAGGTTTGAACGTGTGTAAATATTTGAACTATTTACATTTTATTGCATTCTCTCTTCCCCTTTTATTAATTTTTTTTCTAGGTGCCAACTTTACGGAACCTACTTCCAGGTATCAGAGAAGACTAAGGTTATAATGGGAGCCGCGAACATTTGCGAAAGATTATAACATCACTGGGATTCAAATATAAAAAATGTCAGTCAGAGAGATCTGCCCTGATTGAAAAGCCCCACATTGCAGCAATGTTTCATTTATTTTTTAGGAAGCAGCTGAAAGGGCATTTCAGGAGGTTACTGAAAATTACTGGAAAAAATCATGCCAGCATGTAATGAAAATAGAAAGCGAACATTATGAAAGGCTTGTAACTATGTATGAAGATATCGATAGTCTCATTATAAACTTGAGACACGAAAGTAGCAGTGATGAAACATCCAACTCAGAAGATGAGTTTCATGCTGTTGCAGAAACCTCAAATGATGACATAGATTTACACTTGTCGGGTGTTGAATATTTGGAAGATCTTTCCGACTAATACAATTTGTTAAATCAAAACTGCTTTTTAATTAAGACTTTAAGACCTTTAAGACTAACGGAGTCATCTAAAGTCAAAATGTATAAATTAGTCAGATCGTCATTCATGACTATAAAGTATCAAAATTGCACTGTCGTACTATCGGGGTTGCCAACGTAAAGACATACTTGCAATAGCAGCGCCTCTATTAATTTCTACTCTATTTTGCCAAGCTGTACCTACCTAATACCGCGTGGGAAAGTGTCTGTTTTGAAGGTTTATTGGGCAGTTGACAAATACCCTTAAAAGTTGAATTACAGACTGACACAGAAGTATATATATATTAATAATAGAAACTTTAAGCTTAGATCAACATAAATGGCTGTAGATGAATGGATATGTATATCCTTATGCATTACGTAAGCACTTGTGAATATTATAGACCTGACAATATCAACGATGAGAAAGTTGTGAATGCGTTCCAAAGTGCATTTGCTCGCTTCCTTTTACTCCCTCCAATCCAATCTCTCCCCAGAATCAGTTGACCTTTGGATGCTCCAGCGACCGGTACATTGTGAGAGCATGATAATATTACTATCAACATGCACGTAGTTCATTTTATAAAATGATAGGACCACTGACAAACGTATTCAGTTCGTGTTTTAACATCAGTTTAAAAGTTATCACCCGTGCAATACTGATAGTGTTGAGTGCGTGTGTGTATCATGGCTTCGTTATCGTGGAAGTGTTTCTAAACAGTTACAATTCACTGTACCCGTCTTATTTGGCCAAGCCCACAGGGAAAATACATCGGAGTGTCATCGAGACACTCTCACTTATTGTTAGAATAGTGGCGAGTAAGGTCAGTCGATTGATTAATTATCATAACTTTCTTTATTCTGTAATTTTTTATTTTAATGATGAATGTAATAAACTGTGATCTTTCAATTGTAATTTTTATAGTATTGTAGTTGGAGTTAGTTAGGAGGAGGAGGAGATCCATACATGAATTATATGTACCCACCTATTATTGTGGGTACCCACCCTTATTATAGGTACCCACCTACGGAAAAAATCGCATGCTAATATTATGTAGCCGAACACGCGACTCAATCACTTTTTACATTTAAACTTCACATTATGTAAATAACCATGTTCTGGCCAATAAATTAATTCAATTCATTTAATAACCTACATCTCAATTAAGAAAGCTAAAAAAACTAACAACACACAAAACATACTGCATAAGTATTAAAGCAGAACACGATCATAAAACTGTTTTTATATTAATTTTACCAGAACCTTATCCCTGTTGTAATAGCGAAAATATTAAAGACGATACGTGTTATTATTTTAAAACGTGTGCTAGTATCCCGTGAGATAATAACAGTTGAGAACTTTTATAAGTTAATTTGTGGTATAATCGCGTTTTTCTAAGCTGAAAAAATCTCTTCACACCCTAGAGCCAGTAGGCTT
This sequence comes from Drepana arcuata, assembly GCA_016069955.1. Lineage (NCBI taxonomy): Eukaryota > Metazoa > Arthropoda > Insecta > Lepidoptera > Drepanidae > Drepana > Drepana arcuata. The sequence continues at coordinate 35,292 of JACCPG010008055.1, read as the reverse complement.
GTATACTAATCCAACGCAACTAGTCTTACACACCACACAACACAAACACAAAGCAGAGTCAATTGTCTGTGAGATTCTTTGACCTACCTCTCAAAACACGAGGAACTTTAAATAAATTTTTATTTATATACCTACATAATTATTTATCATGTATACATCACCGCGCTATCCCACAAAGGATCACAGAATGGTCAAACTATATCTTAGATGCCAAAGTGACTATACATACGTGTTTGAATTTCTTCTCAAACTTACCCAGGTTCCCTCTCGACGATGATGAGAGACAATCCTTCACCGTAAAGCTCGTGGTGTGACTAAATGGGTTCTTCTTAACTGAAGTAGTGTGTACTTCTTGTCAGAACTCATTGGTACAGTCGGGTTTCGTACTTGCAATGTTTGTTTTGCAGGTAAACTTGAATCACTCAGCCTATATAAAGTTGCAGTGACTGGTAGCAATATTTCAGCAAAACAAAATGCATGATCTGGCAGTGAACAATAGAATAATTGGCAAGTTCGTTCGTCGAAAGGGTAGGCAGAGGTGCGTAAGTTCTTTCCGCCAGAGATTTATTTTAGATGCCATCGTGAGAGATGGCGAGGGCTTATCGTAGTTTTGAAATCTCATGTGTGTAATGAGTAATGATAGCAAGCGTCCCTGCCTAGCCGCTCACGTGCCTAAGGCGCAGCCAACTATAACTGCGCTGAATTTAGGTACCAGCCAGAGGTGTCAAGCTCGTCATAAGACAAGTCTTTTGTAATTAAGTTCAGAAACCCAATTCCATTGGCAGATCAACGGGGCTTGCTGGCGACCTAACTACTAGGCTACCAAGGTTAATCTTCTTACTAATATTATAAATGTGAAATTTTGTAAGATTGGATGTTTCCGGTTTTTTCACGGCAAAACGGCTGAACCGATTTGGCTGAAAATTGAAATCGTGATGGCTTATACCTAGGAACAGGACATGGCTATTTTTATTTAATCCCGAAAATTCAAAGTTCTAATATGTATTATAAAGTAAATTTCACGGTATAGCGGCTGAACCGATTCTAGCAGGAAAATACATAAGCTACTTTTTGGAACTCCACGCGGGCGAAGCCGTGGGCATAAGCTGGTTAATACATAACATTGAATCTTAATTATTTATTGCTATTCCACTTACATCCATAATATTATAATATATCATTTAATTTCTTTGTTAAAGACAACCATGATGAACGGCTTCGTGAGGCGGTTTCTACGGTTTGCAGTGTCGCTATTGGCTGTCGTCGTAGTACCATTCACCTATCTCATCAACATCAAAAGGAAAAGAAAATGCCCACCGCCTACCAATCCTCTCCTATTCAAGTCGGCCACGTCCTTAGCTAATATGATAAGGAATGGACAGGTAATATTAGAGTTATTTATTTCGTACGGATTTATGTTTACAGCCTTAGACAAGACGTGATAGACCGACAACACCGAAGCTTTTGCTTTTATCGAGTCAGTTGATTTTGCCATATATATTAGCAATTGCAATTGCAATAGCTTAATATTAAGGCAATTATTTGGTTTTTTATATCCTCACGCCTTCCCACAAGGGTCCCCGAAGGGGTAGGCGGAGATGTATAGGTAGTACCCACACACCCACTTACCGCCAGAGATATATATTAGATGCCAACGGCAAACGTCTGAGAAGAAATTCAAAGGCGTATGTATTAGTCGTGCTTGAGTAACGGCGATGGACTCGCCATCTGTCACGTTGGCACCTAATATACCTCTGGCGGAAGGGGGTGTGTGGGTATTACCTACCTATACACCTCTGCCTACCCCTTCGGGGACCCTTGTGGGAAGGCGTGAGGATATATTATTATTATATATAATAAATAGTAATAAAATAATAAATAATATACAATATAACATGATATACTATTTATAACATGCATAATAAATAAGTAAATTATTATAAAGGTTAACTACGGTTGCAGCTCCCGTGGTCCGTCACGTGGATAATAAGTACGGTACTTACATTTTATTATGTGGAATATTACGAACGAAAATTACATGTATTGCAATAGCATAGGTAATTTTTCAATCAAAATTACTTGTAGTACCGAGCTAATTATACTATTAGAAGCCACGATGGCCGAGTAAATTAGGGGCTGCTTGCAAAATCAACATTGCCAGTTCCAACCTGCGGCGGTCTGTATCAAAGACTATTTATAGAAAAAAAATGTTATGCTAGGGAGACGGACTCGCCATTTGTGACATTAGCACCTATAAATATCACCCGCGAAAATAGGGTGGTGTTTCATTCATTGCTTTCCCTTCGAGGACTGTTGTAGGAGGACGATGACGTAAAATATAGCACGTACTATTTACATAAATATAACTAGCTATCCAGATGAAAAAATTAAAATGCTAAACATCACCAGGTGGACTCCATAGGTTTTATGGGGACCAGCTGGATGGTAAACCATTCTCGAATCAAAAATAAACACACAAAACATGACACCAATTATTCATATCACCAATCTGTCAAGTCGTTTGACAGTATAGGCACACATACACATGGCCAGAAGAATCCTGCATGCTTATATATTATAAATGCGAAGGTTTGTGTGAATGTATGGATGTTTGGCAATCACGCCAAAACGACTAAATGGAATTGAATGAAATTTGGCACTGGTAAAAATTATTTCCTGGAGTAACACAGGATATGTTTTGTTCCGAAATTAAATTTAGATAAAAAAAACTAATGTAATCCATTTTTACGCGGGTAAAACCGTGGGGCACTGCTTATTTACATAGAGATTCTTAAGTAGAGTAGAACGTGAAAATTCATGCTAAAAAATAGTTTAGTAAACATGTAAAGTTTATCGGTCGTCTCCCTTAACTTCTGTTAACAGGTTACATCAGAAGAAGTAGTGGCCGCTTATATAAATAGGTGTAAGGAAGTGAATCCGTACGTGAATGCAGTAGTGGAGCCTCGATACGTTATAGCTCTAAGGGAAGCCAGAGCTATTGACAAAATGATTGCCTCAACAGACAGGACGCCGGCTCAGCTAGCAGCGGAATATCCATTACTAGGGGTACCAATGACTGTCAAAGAAAGTATTGCTGTTGAAGGTAAGTCCACTTGAGTAGCTCTTTGAAAATGTATTCCGATAAAGGTTTAAAACACATGAAAAAAATTTACTTCTTCTCATACCTCAAATGGCTTCGTTGATCCCAGACAGTTAAGAGCAATATATTCAGTGCATATCTTAATATTTTATGTCCTTGTGTCGTAGTAATAATATAATTCTGAAATAATATCGACATCAACATGAAGGTGTCGATATTATGCCCATACTGACCTATATATTACCGTTGTTGAAATCCGAGATACATTTTTCGCAACATCTCAAGTTCAGCTATAAACAAAGTGTTGTATGGGTTCCAATGGTCTACAGACAACAAACCTCTGAATGAGAATCAAGAACAAAATTGGGATGTACATTTTAAAATTTAAATTCGCATAGAATAGAAATCGTAACTAATACTGCTTGTAATTTTTCGTTTCTCTCATTCTACTTACTGTCTATTATCTGCATTCTATGTTCATTTTAGGTTCATTTTAGTTAACTATTACAGTGGATTTTTGTGGTCAAAAATGTTTAACTTAGAATGTAATTTTTACTTCCTTCCTCATGGTGCCCTATGCCATAGTTGAGCAACTGTCCACTTTTCTTTTGGACTCTGAATGGCAAAAAAAATGTTTACCCAATAGCATGATTCTTAATAAAGAAATTAAATAAAGTTGTCATATTAATAAAGGAATACACTATAAGGGCTGCGGCTGTAGCAGATACATCCAAAAATATTTGGAGTGAATAAAATCGTACATATTAATTATGCAGTTTTGGCCTAAGGATTAAAAATGATATTTATATGTGAAGGCTCAGCGTCACCAGCATCTCAGCGATAATAAACCATACATTTAATTCTAAAAGTTGATATATGATTGACATTTTGACAACGGAAAGCCGTCTTCAACTGCCTATTTCAACGGTTAGCACAATATTTACGGTATAATTATTGTCTGACTACATATTAATTATATGCAAATAAACTAACAACGTTTGTATTAAACGCGCTTATTATTCCTCCACTGATTTATATTTAAATACTTGTACATATATATAATATTATTTATGACGACGAGCATGTATGAAGAGACTGATGAATGAGGACGAAGTGAAAGAGGTATGTAAGTCTAGGGAGAACTGTCGCTCTATACTCTCTGCCTACCCCGTTAGGGACTTGGCGTGATGATATGTATGTATGTATTATTTATATTAGATTGTTTCAATCAGGTGCGTTGGTCGAAAGCAAATAAGTACATACAATCATACACACGCGTCATCATGGCGAGTCCCTCACAGGATTGGCAGTGTTCAGCGTCAGCGTCTATAAACTTACAGACCTCTTTCAGCTATCTATCATATTGAATGACTGTTCAATATAATTCATCAGTTTCTTAATTATTATTATTTTATTCACGCCTTCCCACAAGGGTCCCCAGAGGGGTCCGCAGAGGTGTATACAGATAGTACCTACACACCCACTTTCCGCCAGATACATATTTTAGGTACTAAAGTGACAGATGGCGAGTCCATCGTACTCAAGCACGAATAGACATACGCCTTTGAATTTCTTCTCAAACGTATGCAGGTTTCCTCTCGATGTTTTCCTTCACCGTAAAGTTCGTGGTGGAAATAATCACTGTACGTTCAGAAAAACTCATTGGTACAGTCGGGATTCGAACTGGGAATCTTTGTGTTGCAGGCAACTACTCGAGCCACTCGGCCACCACGGCTCTATTGTATTTCATCTAATATTATGTCTTTATAAATTTATTATTTAACCACAAAAACACCTTCTCAGTGTAAATTCCAAGGCACTTAACCTTTCCATTGTATAGTTGACACGAAAATAATTTAAGAACAAGAAACACATTAAATAAATAAATACCTGGGACAATTCCACACAAATTGACCAAGTCCCAAATTAAGCAAAGCTTGTGTTATGGTAACTAGACATAGACAACGATAAATTACAATAAAATTTTAATAAACTTATATGTAGAATAGTGCAAAAAAAATAAAAAAATGCAAAAAAGCGTGGGGTGATTTTTAAGATATTATCAAAAATCCTCCTACTCATATGTCAATAATATTAACTATACACCACGTTTTTTTTCCAATAATATTTTTTTTCTTATTTACACTATTCTTAATTCAATTTTATTAAAATTCATTTTAAATTTTTTTGTTGCATTTTCCATTAAAGCATATTTTTTTGTTTTATCAAATTATGTTTCCTATATACTTACATATAAGGATGGGATCGATATATTTCAGTAATTAAACCTGCGGGCGATTAGCAAAGTTCCACAATTGTACTATGTTGGAACTTCCGTTCGTGCAGACATGAACGTTTTGTAAGGTAAGGTAAGACCTCGCAGTTAAACAGTAACGCAAGGGAACTCATGCGTGGCCAGTTGCATTATCAATGTGCTTGGCAAATTGTTAACTCGAACAATCAAATATTAATTCTGAAACAGGAAACGTGGTAGGGTCAACGGAATCTCTTATTACGAATCGGAGTTGCCGACTATGCTACCATGAACTTTATAATGATATATATAAAAAATGATATATCATCACGCCTTCCCACAAGGGTCCCCGAAGGGGTAGGCAGAGATGTAAAGGTAGTACCCACACACCCACTTTCCGCCAAAGATATATTTTGACGTGCAAACGTGACAGATGGCGAGTCCTTCGCCGTTACTGAAGCACGACTATACATAGGCCTTGGAATTGCTTCTCAAACGTATGCAAGTTTCCTCTCATGTATATTCATTCATATTTATAAAAATCTATACATATTGAGATAAATATCAGTCGCGTTTGCATGTAGTAGGTACAAGGGCCTTTTTTTGCATTTTTTTTTTCAGATTCAGTTCACCGAGATTCGATCCTGCAACTGCCCCAACGGCAATATATTATATATAAACTCATTATTAGTCTATTGGAGAATTTTGATGATGTCAACATTTCGTATTCCGTCAAGCCTTTCATAACCTTGTTTCCAGGTATGAGCAACGACTGTGGGACGGTTTACCCATTCCGTAACCCAGCTAAGAAGGACGCCGCCATCGTGTCTCTCGCCAGAGCATCCGGAGCCATTCCCATAGCTGTAACCAACACACCTCAACTGTGCATGAACTGGGAGACTTATAACAACGTAACTGGATTGACAATGAACCCGTATGATCAAAAGCGGACCACAGGCGGCTCGTCAGGCGGAGAGGTAACGAACATCTCACTTGAGCAACTGAATCTCCGTATTCGGGGAATCTTTCTTTGGCTTTCGTACAGCCTTCATTGTCAATTTAAATTTCACTTCAAGCGAATTGAAAGCGAGGACGTGTTATTAAGAGAGCTACTTCTTGCCTGCCCCGCAAGGGACTCAGCTTGATGCTTTCTATGCATATGTTGTTTACTTTTACTTTTACATTGAAATTATTCTCGTATGTACATTATTTACACAAACAACGATCTAGCTAATTATGTGCAATTGTACCTGTAACTGGTTTGTATTTTTTTTTACAAACCAACGACCATATTATAGTCATCATATATATATATATTACTAGCTGACCCGGCAGACTTCGTACTGCCTCAATCGATAAATAAAAGACCTAAAATTTTGTATAAATTAATTTCAAAACAAACAAAACGTATTGAATAAAAAAACTTTTTTAATGAAGCATGAAGTTTTATTATTATTTTCGTCACATCATGTATTTATTTTTTTGGAGTTTACCTTTAAGCCACAAATCTCCGTGTTCTGAAGTGCGACAGAATGATTGACATATAAGTTGGTTGTCAAATCTAGTGTCAAATATGGTGTGTTCAGAAACTTAATTTGTGACAAAACTTAAGATTTATCAAACTTAAAAAAATAATCTGATACAGTTACAACTGAAGTTAGCTAAAATTAAGTTTCGCGAAGCCGACCAAATTAATTGGAAATCAGTACTACAAATAGTTTATTAAATTTTTTGTCGCGTTCGCGATTCACTTTTGTTTATTTTCGGAACGCGACATTAGATCCTCCAAAGCGCACGCGAAGACTATTTTCATAGATATGATTTGAACTCTATGCAGCAGTAATAAATTGCAAAATGACTCTTTGACGTTAGGAACACACCTAAATTGCGTAGACAACAGTGGGTGATTATAATTTAATATGAACTTTCAAATTGACTCTAGAAAACGTTTGTATGAGAAATAGAAAAGGGCTTGGTTTTAGGGTTTTCCCGGAAATTATTGGATTTTTTCTCGCCTTTTAAAACTTCCCTAGACCTCCACGAACATATCAAGACTAAGATAAGATAAATCCGTTCAGCCGTTCTCGAGTTTTAGTGAGACTAATGAACAGCAATTCATTTTTATATATATAGATTGTATATTATAGTATGACGCATAGTTTCTACGTATAATAAACATAGCACACAATAATATATATATAGTATTACTTGTCTGGCCGAGTGGTTCGAGTAGTTGCCTGTAACAAAAATTGCAAGTTCGAATCCCGACTGTAAGAATTAGTTTTTCTGAACTTACGTACAGTGATTAGTCACTGTACGTAACTAGTACACTGTACTAGTATATTGAGATTTACGATGAAGAAAGTTATCGAAAGTGTTACGTTGAAGTGCGGCATAATGAAAGTGATAAAATTATTATTTGTTTATATTTTTGTTGGTGTTTCCAGTCCGCATTGATATCAGCTGCTGCGTCGCTGGTGGGAGTTGGCTCCGACATCGCTGGGTCGCTGCGCCTGCCTCCCATGTTTACTGGAATCTTTGGACACAAGCCCACACCTCGGCTGCTTTCAGTGCAAGGTTCGTTTGTCGTGTACATACATTGAAAACGATGAAAAATGAAATTATTTGAAAATCACTGATTTCGAAATGTGGTCGACGTATTAAGTTCCAATAGGGTTTCTATGTATATGCAAAATAACCCTATAGTATACCATCATAGTATATATATAATATGCCATACCATACGATACAATAAAGTCTACGATTCAGTCTTAATTTGGGATCTATCCATACTGTATTTACTGACAAGATTTTAAGGTTTAAGGCACTGCATTGATAAATGATATGGCCAATATTAAAAAAAGCATTTTTGCATTGTTTCTGTTATAGTATAACCTCGATTTCTAATAGTACTATTGCATAATCATGTATTAACATCTATCGGAAGTATTTTTTACAAAAAATATCTAATAACAGCTCATTCGACTGAAACCAATTACGACTACGCGATGTACGCTGTAACATGTTAGATAAGTACATACATACATACATATCATCACGCCAAGGCCCTAACGGGGTAGGCAGAGAGTACAGAGCGCCAGTTCTTTCTGCATTGTTTCGCACTGATGTTGCCACTGTCCATAGGCATTGTGCTTTTTTGCTAGTAGTGTAACAAAATCTTATTTACTACCAGCACCGCTTTTTCGACGTTAACACCTCGATTGATACCACTGATATTCCAGCAACAATTACCCGGCGCTTAAAGGCTAAGGTAATCACTCAACATCGGTTGATTGGTCAAGCAAAAACTAATTAACCAATATAAACCAACCACTTTAAATCAACCAATATGTTTATCAACGAAAATAAACGTTCGAAAGAAAATCGAAAAACGAATCAACCTACCATTGTTTTACTTAACGCAGGTCATGTACCAGATTGCCTAGATCCAGATTTTGAAGAATACTTTGCTGTTGGACCCATAGCGAGGTACGCCGAAGACTTAACGTTGCTTCTAAAGGTGTTGAAACAGCCCGGTAGTCCAGACATACCTTTGGATAAACCGGTAAGTTGACAATTTCTTTATTTTTATTTTATTTATAAAGGAATGCAAAGATTTCGCTAACACAAAGTTAAACTCCATTTTAAATCTTTCTGAACTTCAGAAATATCTTTCTTCATAATTCCAACATAAGTATTATGCTAATAAAACAAACCAGCAGGTTCCATTCAAAAGAGAATAAGGTTATCTGTCTTTGACCTTTGTGTTGCATTATTATGATACTCAACCCATTCGATTTACAGGTAGATCTGTCGAAATTAAAATACTATTACATGGAAGGCGACGGTAGCAACGTGACAGACCAAATTGGGCCCGATGTTAGACTTGCTATGGAACGGGCCAAGGAACACATCCAGAAGACATACAATATTGAAGTTAAGCCCGTAAGGCTATTTTTGACAATATTTGACTACCATTCCTTGTAAAGGAACCTTACTCAGTAACAAGACCTTTACCTTCCCTCACTTCCCATAATTCACCTCACATTATCAATTTAGAAAAAATATATGTCTTCTCGAAGAACTCTCTTCTTCGAAGCCTCTCGCCTTCTTCTCGTTCGAGAAGAAGGCCTGAATAATTTTAAATTTCAAATTCCGAAAAATACCTTTGCACATAAATTTATTTCCATGTTCCGAATTATGCATGACATGTTAGCACACTTTGGAGCCTAAGTGCAAGAGTCGCAAAGTTCAATTTCTTTCAGCTTAATGTTACAGGAGCCCCAACCGGGTCGTTCAACCCATCAAGGTCAAAGTAACCTCGGTCACATTATTTAGCCTACAGTGCTTCGTCTTAAAACTCCCCAAACAATAACAAAAAACTACCAAAATACCAGCAGGATTATAAAAAAATATATGAAAAAACTCTATTGTTTAAAATTTTTAAGACAATGTTTTTTTCAGCTTAAAATAAAGAATATAGAACACATGTGGGAGATAAGCATCCGAGTTTTGATGAACATCCGACACGTCCGTAACATATATACAGACAAAGACCAACGCGATGAGTGGACGTCTGTATGGCCTAAATTCTTGAAAAAGATTTTTGGTCTCTCAGACCATAGCCTTACCTGCGTATTATACGGACCACTGCAGAAGTTCTTCGACACCTTACCAAAGAGTTACTATAAGAAGCTTCTTAATACTTTTGAAGAAATTAAGGCTGAGTTTGATGTACGTAATAACATATAATTTTACTACTGAATCGTAACAAATAAACAACCTTTTCCATTGTAAATAAGAATGCTTGTTTGCGTGTGTGTGTGTAGCACGGTCTGAGAATTTGGGATATAGCTGGATCAAGCCAATAAATTGAAGAACATAATCAGATCTGGGTATACGGCTCCATCATTGTACTATTTCCCAATGGGGGCTCTGAAGTATACGGAGAATTACACTAAGGTCTACTAACGAGTTAAATATTATAAAAAAATGAATATTATGAAATATAAGATAAATTTGTGGGTACATACACATTACTAGCAACACTACAAGTTAGTACATACTTAAAATGTATACTTACATCAATTAAATGTTATGTGGACTATACGTTTTCGAGACATTCTTACCTTTCTCTTCAATAAAATTACGTGAGCGCAACACGCATTTCTCTTGAAATACTCATTACTTACCTACTTCATTTTGTTGCAGCAAGTGTTATCTGATGACGCAGTATTACTATATCCGACTTTCCCGGGCCCAGCGCATCTGCACTACAGGATCTTCTATAAATTCCTTAACTGTAGCTATCTGACCATATTCAACGCCCTGGGTCTGCCTGTAACGGCTTGCCCCATCGGGTTCTCAAGAAAAGGCATGCCAGTTGGTATACAAATCGCTGCTAATAAGTGTAATGACCATTTAACGATTGCTGTAGCAAAGGAATTTGAAAAGGCTTTCGGAGGCTGGGTCCCTCCCAACAAAGAGCTCATCGACGTAAAGACTGCTTAGCTTAAGTTTGTATCATATCAGAATTATTATCACATAAATAGTAGGTATATTATTAGTATAGGTATATGGGTGGTTTTAGAAACAGCTCGTGTGTAGATTACGAATAAATTAAAGAGGAAGAACTGTTCACTTGCGTGGATAAAACTTTAGCAGTTAATGTATTTAGTTGTACTTTAGGTAAATATCGTGTAAAGGAAACAATATATAAAACCGGTGCGTTATTTTATGTATGTGAAGAGTACCTGTCACTTAGAATAAGTATATGAGATATATTGTGAACTTAGATTAAAAGTATAAGCTGTAAAATTTTAAATTTTTGATTAAATACAGAAAGATGATATACAATGTAAAAAATCTTTTAATCATATGAAATCTGGAAGCAGGAAAATAAAATGATATCGATTAATATTTTGAATTGTTTATTTACCTACACTACTACGTTTAAAGTCGATATCAATGACGAGTACCCACGCCATAGACTACTGTTAATAGGATAATTTAACTTCATTCGCGGGCCGCTTGGAGCGCTGACTTACAACTTTCTATAGTTCGACGTCGATGCCAAACGCATAAGAATCATGTTTCTCTTTTATATTGATCGTTGATTACGCTCAATTTGTTATGCATGTTTTTTCATGATACTCAATTAATATAATTTTTTGGCAACATAAATTATTTAAATTATTATGATGGGTACTACCTGCACACCTCTGCCTCTGCCCCTTCGGCGATATATATACTGTTTCTTATTCAGTAGCTTTTTGGGTAAAAGAGGAACAAATATCCCCCTAAACTTTCGCATATATAAAATAAATTAAAATTAGTAGAATTGTACATGGCCTCAAGGCGATGTCACTCCTGACCTTCTAGCCAGCATAGTAACAAACGCCCTATTTCAAGGTTAATATCTATGTCTAGGACAAGCACGCGACATTGTGAGGCCAGGTATTACGTACAATTTATAGGGTTTCCTAGTGCAACTTTACGTGGATCGATATTGTTTACAGATAACGAAGTATACCATGCAGTAGGCATTCATTATTTAATAGTTGTTTCACGAATGAATTAAAACATGTATTACAATAAATTAACTTCATGAATACATACATACCCACATACATACCCTACGCCGCAGAGAGATTACTTAGAGCGTCATTTAAATTATTTAACATTATCTAATTTTTATAATAATAATAATAGTATCCTCACGCCTTCCCGCAAGGGTCCCCGAAGGGGTAGGCAGAGGTTTATAGGTAATACCCACACACCCACTTTCCGCCAGAGGTATATAAGGTGCCAACGTGACAGATGGCGAGTCCATCGCCGTTACTCCAGCACGACTATACATACGCCTTTGAATTTCTTCTCAGACGTATGCAGGTTTCCTCTCGATGTTTTTCTTCACTGTTAAGCTCGTGGTGTGACTAATCACCGTACTTAAGTTCAGAAAAACTCATTGGTACAGTCGGGATTCGAACTTGCGACCTTTGCGTCGCGGGCAACTGCTCAAACCACTCGGCCACCACGGCTATCTAATTTTTATTCAGCTGAAATTATAAAATTGTATTTATGACATATTCACTAATCAAATAAATAGTTGCCTAGACTTTATCCTAGGACAAACACGGTGTAATCTCTCATCTGCAATCTTTATTTTTGCTATGATGCGTAGATTTTATGCCTAGATTGATATTAAATCATCTTTAAATAAGTCCCATAATCTACCGGACGGACGGAGGTTGGCGATCATCATTGCAATGTTCATTTTATTAACAAACGCTCTCAATAGCTCTGAATCCCGAACCATTATGATGTTTGAGAATTCAACCGAAATGTTTTACGTTACCTGGTCTTCAAAGTCCCTTTAAGTTTCATTATAATGGCAGTACGACACAATCGTACACGTTCAAAATCTGACAAAATATCTCCCTAAGTAAGATCTTAGCTGAATATTGTGTCTGCGTCATTTTTGAGGTATGCGAATAATTAATTAAGAAAAGCTTAAGAAACCTCATTGATCACCAGCCACCACCAGCACTAAGCTGGGTTAATTAAAGGGTGAAGGATTTGAATCTAATGCTGTTAGCAGAGCGATCCTCAATACAAGGCCGCCAACACGTAAGTATTTGTTAAAATATATCCATGACATGGAAACTAGACTTTCAAGCACATTTTAAAAATACATTTAAATAGACCTATAATTTAAATAAACCTATTATACAATAGATTTCTTGCAACAGTCAAGATTAGCAACGTAGCAACACGTTGAAATAGATATATTACAAGCGGGTATTTAACTAACACCTATAATTATTTGGACTATACCCAAGTTATACTTGTTTATCATTTTCATCGTAGTATGTTTAAAAATCGAAGCTGTTTTGTAGTATTATATAAATTCTGTCGATGAGTAAAACCAAGCATGGTAAAAAGAAAGATGATGCCTTGAGCTATCTATAATATCTCTTTAAAAGGTCAACACTGTTGCCCAACAATGACTTTGATTTAGTCGAGTTTATACAGTAGAGAATATTATATTCATAGCACAGATATTATTTTCAAAGTTTGTCTCTTTTAGACTCTATGTCAAAAGAGGAGCAGACAGATAAATCCAAAGACAATAAGTATGCATGTTCTCCTATAACAGCTTAGTCTCCTCCATTAGTCTATTATACATTCAATTAAATGCATGAATAAATATATTTATAGTATAGTATACTTTGTTAATATCTGTGACTTTAAAGATTTTAATCACAAGAATTTGCCATGTTTATTAGAGATATATAAATATTTTAAGATTTGATGGTTACATCGAAAATGAAAAGGATTTAATTGATCAAGACATGAACGAAATTTGATTGAATGATAATTTTATTGACAGTTAATGTCATTTTTATTTGATGAGTATGAAAATTAGATCAAATTTTCATATGTAATTGGTAAAATTTGATGCCCATTGATCAAAGCTTTTAATTTTGCATATTTTTATTAACATTGAATTAAATTTAGAACTATTATTTCTTATTTGCTAATACTTGAACAACGCACGCGCAGTACTCCCATCGCCCAAAATCTCCCAGCGCCATATTGAGAGGCGGACGTTGTATGACTTGAGTGATTAATCGTGGTTAGTGCAATAATTTGAGTGGAACATTTGATCGTGCCCTATGGATATACATTTGGGTACGTAATATGTGAAAAAGTGCATTTACGAGGTGTTTAATATCGCGTAGTTAGCCCGACAAGTCACATCGTAACCTAGACATAGGCCGTTCTAGTTATCAGTAGATTACCTAGGTATCATCAATCCGCTGTTTGCTCACAGTTTTAATCTTATTAATACACACGTGTGGGGAATAGCCATAGGTTTCTTGAATCTAGTTACATTAACGAGATTATACGATCGCTTTGCAAGGTTCTACGCTCGTATATAAACGGATTTCAAAGTGTTTATGTCGGCAGTTGACAGAAGCGTTTATGTATATGACCGATCATAAGTCACCACACCCAGTGACCGGATTGTCGGTTTTAGTATTAGATAGTTTTTAGTTCGGATGGTTGTACGCGTGTTGTCGCTTCGGTGCGTGATATTGTGAGATGCTAGTGTAGTTTTCGTGAATATATGTGATGATATAGTGAGCGTAATTATAATGTAATTTCTAGGAGTGGTGTGCCTCGGTTGAAAGGCCTGCCGAAAGGACAGGGCTCCGCGCGCGAGGACGGATTGCGGCCCTCCGCTCTGAGGAACCATGGAGTGCTGCATGTCAGAAGAAGCCAAAGAACAGAAAAGAATCAATCAGGAGATAGAGCGGCAACTCCGAAAGGACAAACGCGATGCCAGGAGAGAACTCAAACTTCTGCTGCTCGGTGAGTCACTCCCATTCTGATAATAATGATATTGAGTACTTCTGTGACATGCTTTCAAGTATGAATTTCTCTCTGAATATAAACTAAACTTGGACATAGTATGAGTGATTTTAACCATTACATTTGGCTTTTGAATGATTATAATAGTTGTAATACCTAATACACATCATAAATTATGTTATTTATTACAATAAATATATTATTGAGTTTCAACATTCTTAATGTTTTTGTATGGGGGAAGGCATTGTGATAAATTCATCCACTACTGTTAAAATGTAGGAATTAATGCAGTGCTTAGTTGCGTAGGTATTACAATTACAAAATAAAACACATTATCAAAATTATGACACATTTATGCCTATTGTATATTAAATTTCATCATAGGTATTTTATAGCAAAAAGTCTGGCTATTATTACACCTTTACCCCTATCACAACAGAAATAATATATTATATTGTGCCTATAATTAGTCATACTTGCTAAGAGCTACATTACATATTATCACATCAAGTCACTCAGGCGAGCATTGAGTAGAATGCCAGTTCTCTAGACTTGCTAATAGTCATTATAATATTGTCCAATACTTGAGCATGCTTTATTAGTACATGTTATTATTGTTGTATGCATTATCTTTCAAATATACTGAAAAATTTATGTACTAAATTATCTTAAGATTGTATGTATAACAATATTTTTTGAGCGATGCAGCTATCAAAACTTGTACTGCAAGGGGATCTATTATAACATGCACAATTTTGCAACTTTTATGATAATATCAGGTAATCATAGTTTAGCTAAAACTTTTAAATAAATACTCTGCTATCATCAATATCAGCACTAAGCATTTTTGACTTAAAAAACACATAGCTTTTACCTGTATATATCAGCATGACAAGCCTCTCAGAGTGTCCTACCTCTAAGCCTAGTCTTTAGGTTCAACTATGCCTATACATTTCTGCTCAAATATTCCCTTTTATATGTGGCACTACATTAATTTTCACTATACTGTATTGATAATAAAATATCAAGATTTTTCTATTTGATCTCATCAAATCTATATAAATTTTAGTTATTATTAATTGACTTCATTTATGACACAAAACATGTTCATTATAAATTTAAACCTGTGTATAATGCACAGTATTGTTTTGTATTTATGTATGTGTTCATTTATATTATGCTAACAGACTATTGGGTGACTTTTAACCATAATCATTCTATCAATGTGATCTATGTAGTTGAAACATGGTCCTCTTCAGAAACTTGTACATATTTCATGCCAACTTTCATCACTCAACAAAGTTAAGATATCTGTTTTAATCACTGGTCTGTAAAGAGATTTTTTTTGCCAGAAATACATACATTTGTCGCACCAGTTAAAACTAATTAATTCTGACTAGTGTACAGGTAAGTACCAAATTACAAAGGGCCATTGTTGTAAGGAAATGGCTGGGTTTAAGAGGCTAAAGGAAAACATTGTTGTAATGACCCATAAGATGGGTGTTTTGAGAGATAGTGAATTACAACATGCATACTACGAAGAAGGATTGAAAAGTATTTATCTTACCTGTGGATTGTAATAGACAAGTCTAATATATTGACATATGATTGTCATGAATAACTTGTTATTCATGACATTCATATGTCAATATATTACCAGTGAAAAGTTTATGTGCTTGGCTCCACCTTTAAGGTTGACACATATAGGTAGATAAGAGAGCTAATATCCATGAGATCCAGGATGAGATCAATTGCAGAGCACTGGGGCAATCTAGTACCTATTGGATGGCACTGCAACCATTGTGAGAGTATAATATGATGCTTACAATTAGGAAAAAACACTAGCTAGATATATAGTTAAAATTTTATGTTTCAGTACATAGTTCAGACTTATTTCTCAAAATTGCAACCTGAATGTTGATATTAATTATCAAATAAGTAATCACTGAATGTAAGTAATGTAATGTCTTTTAAGTAAAATTTTAGTTTCATTGATGTATGCAGTTTTTTAATATTTTGATAAAGTTGAAACAATGAAATTGTCTTGAGACTTGTGGATATGCAGCAAGAGTTTATCTCATAATATTTTTATCAATATATTTAGATAACTATCTTACCTGTCCTCTTTAGTAGATATTTGGTAATATAGATATTTCAGTGTATTTTCTATTATGAAATTGACAGTGGTTATTATATAACCCTATTATAAAACCCTATATCCAATTAGGTAATATTATAAAATGTCAAATATTAAAAAGACAGATAAAAAAATTGTGGCAGTGTTTGTTAAGCAATCATGCCAGAACAGCTTAACTTGCTTAACGTATATAATGATATATTATTAAGGGTAAACTGCATAAACAAAGTATAGTATGCTTAATTCCAGAAAAAACCATAAAGTTAATAAAGTTTCCCAAATGTGTACTTACATATATTTGAGAAAATAATCAATAAAGCTTGTTAAGTTTTGACTAAAAGTATCAGATCGTTGCAACCGCCGCACTATCTTTTACGTTAGTATCTTTATATCTATCTGCCTAAAAACGTGCTGTTACACCTCTGTTTGCCTCTTCAGGGACTCTTGTGGAAAGGTGTAAAGATAATATGTAGTTACTAAGTTGAAATCGACCAAAGAGCTGTAGTGCCGAGTGGTTCGATCAGTCGACTGCCTTTTGTTTTATCCACGACTGTACCAACTTGATGTTGAAGGGACACAACGAGAGCGTTTCGTCTATCTACGTTTGGGAAGACATTCAAAGTCCTTTGTTTACGTGTCTATGTATCTGTGTATGTATTTTTGACAAACAGCTTCGGACTCGCCATCGGTCTCTGTAGCTAAATATATCTATAAGAGGATGTTGATATCTATGTGGGAAAGCGCTAAGAAATCTTCTTATAACACTTGATATGTTTCGCATTGACAGGTACTGGCGAATCGGGCAAGTCAACTTTCATCAAGCAGATGAGAATCATCCACGGGTCCGGCTACAGCGACGAGGACAAGCGCGGATTCATCAAGCTCGTCTACCAGAATATTTTCATGGCGATGCAGAGTATGATACGAGCTATGGATCTACTCACAATTCAATATGGGAATCCGTCCAATGCAGTAAGTATTTATGTCGGCCTGGTACTTTGGAATTCGAAACACATTTTATCAAAATAATAAATATGTGTAAATGTCTCGTGTTTCACGTACATATATTGTTTTTATGTAAGAATGGCCTGGACTAGGGAAGGACTAGTGCCTATCCCTTCGGGACCCTTGTGGGAAGGCGTGAGGATATATTATTATTTATTATATTACGAACATAACGAAATTATGGCTTTCCATAATGCACCTGACTAAAGCTATATATCACACTACGAGTTTTACGTTTAAGGACAATTTAGTAAGGAAACCTACATGTTTGAGATTACATTTTAGGTTACACCTAAAATATATATTTGACGAAAAGTGGGTTTCTAGGTACTACAAACCTCTGCCTACCCTTTTAGAAAGGCGTGACGATATAAAGCCATATGACTGAAATAATGATTATGATAATGAATACGTTTCCACCTAAATATATCAATTTAATAAGTGATGTCATAAATTTCAAACTAATCGTCAATTGTTGAATTTGAACTGTCTCTGATTGACCATTTTGACCACTGGACCACCAAGGCTTCATACACGTGCAAGCTGTGTACTTACGTTGATATAATCCTGACATTTCTAAGGATTCCTCGCATTTGGTGAAATTCGAACATGTAAACATATCCGGCATACTGACTGATATATGCTTTTCGTTATAGCCATTATCTCTAATTAAATGATCTATCGGCACGAGAGTGCATGACCTCGGTACACGGGTCGGCGAAACACATTTAAAATGAGAAATTAAACATTGTGATTATTACGTTGAGACTAAAAACGATACTCCTTGTAATACCGTTGATCGTTGATACCCCGTTGAGGATTTCCCTCGAGAGTGCAGCATGGAGTTCTTGAAGAAGGGTGGGAAAGATTCCTGCTGGGTCGGCAACGTGCGAGTGATACCCCTGGTGTTGCAAGCGTCCATAGGCGGCGGTAACCGCTTACGCGGACCGCATGCTTGTTTGCCACCCTTGTGGTATAAAAAAACCAGTATTTCAATTATTTATGATTAAAAAGTAGTGCGGTATATTTTTCTATGGTTTTCTTGCTATACTACCCGGTACTTCAGGTTGGATGAAAATTACCCCAACTTGTTTGATGGATCACTTCTTCTTCACTTTAAGTCTTCACGTTAAGTCATTTTCTCTCATTATCATAACAACTAGGAGTAAGTTTGAGTACCGAGATCTTTTCATACCGGTTAATGTGATTCTGCGAAATCTATACGACTATAAATAGGTATCTTGATAGCTAGTATAGAGCTATGGGCACAACCCTGTACCTATTTCCCATGCAACTTCAAAAGAGCGCCATCTTGCAGGCAAAATATTATTAAACATGTTGACGCAACTTTTAATCAGAAAAGTAGTAGACCAGTACCTATTGTGGGTGAAACACTAGGTACCTAATGCCGAAGGGGCGTCCATGGACAACCATGACTGGTGACCGACTAATTACAGAAAGCAATCTCAATTCCTTGCTATCTAAAGTGCTTACAATAAGAAACAATTCACGTTGTAATTCATCTTTACATCTTTTTGCGATTAGTGAAGATAATAGTTGACTATATGATTTGCAGGAGAAGGCGGAATTGATATCAGCGATCGACTTTGAGAGCGTGACAACATTCGAGAGCCCGTACGTGGAGGCCATCAAAGCGCTGTGGGCCGATAACGGCATCCAGGAGTGCTACGACCGCAGGCGGGAATACCAACTCACCGACTCGGCCAAATAGTGAGTTGTACTTCCTTAAAGCATACGCCACACTCAATATATACTTATATTATAGAACATTACTCATGTAGGTACATACTTACACGAATGTCGTGTATTCAATATATTACAACCTTTAGCCTAGAAAGGTCGAGACTTTGCCCTCAAACAAACAGTATGATGTATTATCTGTATTATATGATAAATATTTTTTGCTCGCACGAACCCAATACCTACGTCATTTTTGAAAAATATGATTAGCTATTGTTCTACCATGAACTATTGTTTACTTTTATTATTATGCAGAATATTGGGTTAACAAAACCGTGTTTCTAGCATATGTCGTTTGAAAACGATAAATATCCCAAAAATTATATTGTTTGATAAAATCACAAGTATAATATACTAAAATTACGAACTTAGAACTGCATAAATAGCAATAGGTGAACTATGAAAATATCACACATTTTGAGGTCTCATAAAGTACCCAATTTGGCAGGACTTGTGACTATATTTTGATCAATGTATAATTAAAACATGATCTCTTATCTACCACTACTCCAATAAATGCAACTTAAGAAAAACCCACTTTAATGACGTAATTAATATAGTGTAGCTCCATTTGTCAATATTGTTTCTGGATGACAGTATTATTTATTGAGAGTTAAACCTTACAGTTAACCGTAATAACTTAGTTTTATTCTACAAGTGAAAAACATTTTTGCAATGTATGCAATATTATACACAATCAATTAAGATCACATCAGCTTACTACGTACATAAAGACAGATGAATGTGAGTGAAGCGAAAGAGATCACTAAGCCTAGAGAGTGGCGGTTTACGCTCTGCCTACCAGGAATCACTGGATTTCCTGTGTATTTATTTAACATTAGAGTTTATGTCATAATGGGTGATATTATTTACAAACATTTGCAGGTTATGATAAGACGTACATACCTCTTGTTACGAGGTATTGTATCAGGTCTGGCTAACACACAACACTACTGAGTATTCCCCGTACTGTAGGTATCTACTGGACTGACTCATGTTGATATATTTATCTACTGACCCTGTACAGGAAACTTGAAGTTTGAAAATAGGTTATAATTTTGCAATGGATCCATGGTTTCACGCTTTACGGTCATGTTATTAAAATCAATAAGTCAGTAAGATGAGTCAGGCCGATGTTGGGCTGTTTAGGTAATTAATGCAATTCCTAATATTAATAAGGCGAAAGTTTGTAAGGATGTTTGTTACTCAATCGCGCCACAACGGCTGAACAGTATTGGATGAAATCTGTCACAGATATAGGGTGTTAAGTTCTATTCCCAAAGGAGATCTTAAATTGCGGAGATAAGCTAGTAATTAGCTACTATATAAAAATGTGTATTCTTCTTTGTGTACCCTAAATACATAAGAGGTATGTTAAAGATTCTTTAGTTCTACAATGACGTTCATGTCTCTGCTGTCCCAAAATAGTAACTGCATTAGTGGTACACAAGTACAGTTACATCGATACAGCACTTGTGTCTGGTTTACAGTACGACGCCTATGAATGTTATTTTGATTGGCGCGCGCCGATTGTTTGTTTATCTGTAAGTGTGGAATCTCAAAAGAGATTTTTCTGTAGCTACTTGCAGGAGATTGACCGCGTGGCGGCACCAAATTACTTACCGACCGAACAGGACATCCTCCGCGTGAGAGTCCCCACGACGGGCATTATAGAATATCCATTTGACTTGGAGGAGATAAGATTTCGGTAAAATATAACACAATATAAGCATGTGACTGCTTCGCTTCGAGGTGCATGTTTGTTGTGAAGGGTCTATCTAGTGTTATGTTCTCTCGTGTGGTTGTCGGACGGGTTTCACTGTGTTGAGTCAACGCAAGGTATCTAGTTTGCATGACAAAATCGCAACATAAGCTTCTAGTGCATGACCTGAATTTCAGCTACTTAAGTGATTTGGCAAGGATCGAAAAAGACGATTACCTGCCCACTGAGCAGGATATCCTTCGAGCCCGTCAACCTACCACTGGCATCCTTGAGTATCCTTTCAATCTTGATGGGATCATATTTAGGTATGTTTTGTACATTGAGTGGTTGGTACCTGAGATGCTAACGTATACAACACAATAATATTACAACCCCAGTAATGTACTCTTGCAGCAAAATGCTAGTGTTCCCGTATTTGAACAGGCGGTAATTATAAATGGCGTATTTAACATTTATTTATTTTTTCTTTACTAACTATGACTATTTATTACTAACGCTTGTTATTTTTTGTTTCAGCATTTTGAAATTTGATATTGTGCATAAGTTTTAATAACGCAATTGAATGCTATTATTTTATATTTCCGTGTTTTGTATTGAACTTTAGCTTCTGCCTTAAAACACGCTTGAGCTAATTTGCTTATCATTCCTTCTTTGAGCATTTCAGTTGTTTTGTTTCTGATTGTTGCCACTACAAAACTTGACATTCAAAACTAGCTTATTTACTACTTAAGCTAGTTCTGAATGCCCTCTGTGCTTTTTCTAGAGTATTTGACTACATCCGGACGATGAAGATAATATTTAGGTCAGGTTTTATTCAATTGTTCTTTTTGTGTTTTAACCATTTTATGATAATTACATTGTGTAATAATGAACGCATGGCATGACTAGACATAGGCTCTTGCTTTCGTGTAAGGTTGACGTGCGCAATATGAATACGACTGAACGTTTGTTTGGACACGGCATTGATGTTAACATATCATAACATTTTTCATAACAGTCCAAGTTTCCGGGAACTAGAAATTAGCTGAACATACCATACATGATTTATTTATATATATATATATATATATATATATATATATATATATATATATAATATATCCTCACGCCTTCCCACAAGGGTCCCCGAAGGGGTAGGCATGATTTATATTAAGATTAATTTATATTATTTTATTAATTAATAGCTCATGGTTAACTTACCCATCGACTTGTGTACCATATTAAATGAGCGTGTTTCAGTAGAATGGATAATGTTATATGTGGTTAACATATATTTTAAATATAGTGACGGGAAGTGGATAAGATTTAATATGTTGAATGTGTCCGACAGAATGGTGGACGTCGGGGGCCAAAGATCCGAGCGAAGGAAGTGGATCCACTGTTTTGAAAACGTCACATCTATCATATTCTTAGTAGCTCTTAGTGAATATGATCAAATTTTATTCGAATCTGAAAATGAGGTGAGTCAATAAAAAATGTACACGTTCTTATGGATAATATAACAATACCGTTTGTTCGTGAGATTATTGTGTGGACAGACAATGCGAATTCCGCTTATTATTGCGGATTATCCGCATATTTTCCTTGAGAATATATTTCTCATTATAGTCCTAGATATATTTATAATGCAATTTAAATATTTGAAACTGCTATCATATTATTATGAATATGGTGCCTGTTCATGTCTCTTTGAATTTATTTTTCAATGGCTTTTTTTATGCAACAAGAGTGGCAAACAAGCATAGGCCCATCTGATGGGAAACGATTACCGTAGCCTATTAAGCTCACGATACCGAATTATCACTTAAGCGTTGCCACTCTGTGTTCGGAGAGTTATACGTTTGGCTACGGACTTCCATAATGTGGAAGTCCTGCCCCAGGTTGGGTAGCTCGGAAACCCCTATATGCCCTACCTCTCTTAAAATTACGTTTGATGACGTTCTTTCGTCGGCGGTCGCATACCCGGTTAAGAATGCCAGATGTGACTGATGACGAGTTATCGCCGTTACTTAAGCCCGACGGCCTACGGCTTTTGAATTTCTTCTCAAACATATTACGTAGGTTTACTTTTGATATTTTCCTTTACCTCTCAAGCTTGTGGTGTGTGACTAATCACTGTAGGTACTCATTGGTACAGTCGGGATTCGAACTTTCTTCGATTCGAGCAATCTTTCGACCAGGCGACTACTCGAACCACTCAGCCACCGCGGCCTATGTTTATATAATATGTAAATAATTACAGAACCGAATGGAAGAGTCGAAGGCGTTGTTCAAGACGATCATTACGTATCCATGGTTCCAACACTCGTCGGTCATTCTGTTCCTCAACAAGAAGGACTTGCTAGAGGAGAAGATCATGTATTCACATCTCGTCGACTACTTCCCTGAATACGACGGTATGTTGCATTTACTATTCATGATAAGCAGACAATTATAATAATTATGGCCTCATGAAATTAGGCGTACTCAAACAGTTGAGATAACTATCTTAGATGAATGTAAAGCTGTACTCCTTGGTATATCGCATATTGTGAGGAGGTCCTTTTTCTAGGAGGCACTGGTATATTTAACCCAGTATACCAGTACCCTCTATACCAGAGGGCTCGTATTTTTGTATATACGTTGTATTTTAAGTGTTTTTTTTTGTAAAAGGTGTGATAAAGGGTCTGTTTCAGACTACAAGTGTTGGGTACATTTAAATAATTGGTAATATGCTAAATATTGCATTAAGAGGGAATGACATTAACTTTAAATAAAGCGTAGCTTCTCTGCTCTGTGTTTATGGTCGTGGGCTCAATCCCCGTGAATAATAATTGATATGATGAGCATCTTTTGTTGTCTCGATGTGAAATATTATCTACATCTATTTTCATATTTTTATCTGTTGATAGTACCAAAAGACCTCTTCTTAGATTGCGGTCAGCTACTTTGTTTTAAAGAAACTTTTAGGTAATAATTAATTTTAATTGTATACATTGTTGTATACAAAAACCCATAGGTCCAAAGTTGGACCCGGTCCCGGCGCTGGATTACATCTTGCAGAAGTATCTGAAAGAGAACCCCGACCCTGACAGGTCGTGCTACTCGCACTTCACCACGGCCACAGGTTGATTACGACACCTGTGTTACCCTGTGTACGCTATATATTTAGCTAGTATGTGTGAAAGCTAAGCAGATTTTGTTGTTATTTAAGCTAGATTACCTTTCGTTATATCTTCATTGGTATTATACAACATGGCACTTTAATATTCTCGAGTGATTATATTCAGATAGATATGAAGTGAAAGTAGTTTTGTTCCAAAGATTTGCATCATTTGTGATATTAATTTGATACTAATGTTATAAATGCGAAAGTTTCTGGAGATGTTTGTTCCTCTTCAATGCAAAAATTACTGAACGAGTTGGATAACATTTGGCACAGATATGATTAACAGGATTGTCATAAGATATGTTTAGTTGAGTAAATATTAATAAAATATTATTTTATGTGACAGCTAATACATATTATGTATGTTCTAATTGTACCTCGGAGTGTTATTGGCTATACCAAGATAGTTTCAACTGTGTCTTAACTCTGTCGTAGAGACTTGCATATCCCAAACAAAATATTATTCTTGAAATTCATGCTATCAGTTTTTGATAGATATGTACTCAGTATAGAAGTGAACAGACGAACAGACATTCGCATTTATAGTGTAAGTGCAAATTGAAACCTTGGCCTACTCCAGGCTACGAGAAATAGTTAATCATATCTTTGAATAATATTCATGCACACCAATGAAGATGTGATGTTAGCTATTTTAATCATTCTTGTGAAAAACGTTAATAAATGGTACTGAAACATCAAACGGAGATAAGTAATTCCGTTGTCTGATATCTATTACGTTTTCGAGCGTTTCAGAGTGTTAACGTTGTTCTTGAAGAATGGTAATCGTTTTGTAGATTCGTGGTGTGTAGTAGGCTAGCGCATTACAGGTCCGCAACGCGACGCCAACACGGCGCGCGAGTTCATCCTGCGGATGTTCGTGGACCTCAACCCAGACGCGGAGAAGATCATCTACTCTCACTTCACCTGCGCGACAGGTAATGTTTGAACTTGTTTTGTCAAGGCAACCTGTGAAGGCAATTACGTTCTTTAAAGAATATAAATACGAGGTTGGCAATAAAGTGACACTTCTGACACTGACACTTCTGGTGTTGCAAACGTCCATAGCTTGCGGTAAGCGCTTACGTAAGTCAGGTCGTATGACTATAATATGAAAAAACGTGACTAAATAAAATATTGGCAGGCTTTTTTTTACAAATCAGAAGGGTATTCTTAACGATTTTACATATTGTTCTTGTACATACGTTACAGACATAAATATATAGGTGATACGCATACATGAAACGTTAAATTCGTATATCAAAGTTGTCTCGTCTCCACACGGTCGTGAAGGACCTGCCACATGTATGGGATACATGTGGCAGGTCCCTCACGACGTGTTAGTTGTATTAGACGAACTAAACAAAAGACTAAATTGATAGAGATTTGATTAAATTCATATATGTGTATATATATATATTACGACTTTATGTATGTAAAAAGTAATATTTTATTGATTAATAAAGGAATATATCGTAATTGCACTCGAACGGAAACTTCGAACATTGTATGTATGTATATAATGCCTTATTTCGTTAGCAATGGTAAGTACTTAATAAATATTCGACAATCTTGAACATTCGTGCAAGGCATGTTGGCTATCTCAAATATATGAGACACTAGAAGGTGCTTTTCGATGAATTAATGTACATAGTACTGAGCGTACATTATGCCGTCAATTGTATTTCGTCCCTCGTGAAGTTGGCTCAGAAAATAGAGCGACGTTCTGTTCTAGACTGTCAGGCTTCTTTCCCTTCATCCATAATCATAATTTTCCCTATACATGCAGTAATTACTCTGAACGTTCCCTTCAGTGATTGTTCGATCGTAATCGTAGATTTAATTTTGTAAGTTGGAACACGGTCTGCGTCTTTTTCTCCTTCTAGGTACAAGGTTTTAGTTTGTCAATATTTTATAATACACTCGTTCTTTATGTCCAACTCATAAAAAATATTCCATGACTCATATGCCTATTACTACAATGGTTATTTCAATTATAGTCTCATTTCCGTTTCCATTTATGTGTATCCATATAAATTCATCATTATTTCGGTCATTAATAATCTAGTAATAAATAATTGTTGTCCTTAGTTATCTGTTAGATTACATATCTAACCTGTCTCACGTTTTGAATGACAATGATAAAAGTAAGTAATAAAACACTATCATATTAACGCTCATTTCGAAAGATTTTTATTTTAGAGTAGTTTATTTTCCGAGTAGCAGTATTAATGTTTTGCTTTGGGTTTTTTGTGCATGTTTTATGCTAGTGTATTTTATATAGTTTTTTATTAATATGAGAATTAGTAGTTTCTTATGTATATTTCTTTCTATGCTACATTTTACACTATTATTTTGGCTTAGATCTTAAATCAAACGCAACATGTTCACATTTAGTATGTACTCTCTGTATACACTGTATACTGTAACATTGCCAATGTTACCCATTATTTTAATGTTATTCATGATGCGTTAGATTTTTTTATATTTGTGTGTTGTTTTGCGTGTTTATTTTTGAAACTTAATGAATATCTAACATTTAAAAAAAGTAGAATAAAAAAAAATACTATTCAAAGAAAAGCAAAACAATTTTCTATGAACAGGTGAGCTATACCGTGACTTGCAAGAGCGCAGTAGGGTTGGATTATAAAATATATACATTTGTCTCTATTTCTTTTTGTATTACGTGACATATATAGAGTCCAACCATACATACGTCTCTCAATTACTTCTTAATCACATGCAGGTTTCCTCTCGATGTTTTCTTTCACGTGGTTTGACTAATAATTGTACTTTAGTTTAGAAAACTCATTGTACATTCGGGATTCGAACTTGCAACCTTGTGTTGCACGCAAATACACGAACCACTCGCCCACCATGGCTTTATATAGTATTTAATCCATATTTTATGCTTTGCATGTCCTTTTATTTAGCCAACTTGTTTGCATGCTGCTTTGGATATTTTTAAAGACACTGAGAATATTAAGCTGGTGTTCTGTGCGGTGAAGGATACCATCATGCAGTCCGCCCTCAAAGAGTTCAACCTGGCTTAGTTATGTTCCCATTCTGTTATTGTTCACTAACATTAAACATTTATTTTTATAATTTTGCATGTTTTATTTATATCCTATTTATTGTATCATAATAAAAAAAAACATGATTTGGAGGACTTTGTGTAACTAACACGCACAATTATAGGTGTCTAGATTAAAAATACTAAGAGTAGCTAATCAACATATTATACATACATACATATAATCACGCCTCTTTCCCGTAGGGGTAGGCAGAGACCACTTCTTTCCACTTGCTAAGATCCTTATATATATATTAATAAAATCAATATAGTTACCGAATAGTCTAAAAATCCAGTACATAATATTGTTATTGATGAAAAGAAACTTAAAAATTGTTTTATTATCACATCAAACTAAGGAAATTCAATATAGTATATAATAATAGTATCACCTTGGTAATTATCCTTACTAATATTATAAATGTGAATGTAAGTTTGTTTTTTACGCTTTCACGTCAAAACTACTTAACCAATCATCATGAAACTTTGTACACATATTCTTGGAAGTATTAGAAGTAACATAGGATACTTTTAATAGAATTTTTTTTTTACCAAAGATAAAAAAGTCACGCCGACGAAGTCGCGGGTACAGCTAGTATGTATATAAAGATGTATATTAACAATATCATGCAATGCATATTAATTACTCTCTAACACAGTAAATTCAAGTACACACATATCATACGCCTAGTCCCCAACGGGGTAGGCAGAGGGAGTAGACCGGCAGTGTCTTGAAATTAAAGTCACTTTTTATTTTGATCTATGTATTTTGTTTACTACTTGATGTCTTGAATATAGATTCTTAGGAAGTCCGAAGTCTTGTGGGTATCTCAATGTGTTTAAGGTTAGACAAAAAGTTTGTGGAAAAGGTCTCGTGATAAATAATAATAGGAATGTCTCATATTTTTTCACTTTTCGCCTTTTAATCCTGTTTTATAAATAGCTTAAAGATGAATGCCTTATTATTAAAATTACTGATACAAATATCTAGATAGCAAAGTAATAATACCTACGTATAAATGGGAATGAGGATGGTTCTCGCCAAATGAATGCGCCGTTTCCGTTCGAGTGTGAGTAAATATAATAAGAATTGGGTCATTGGGTGGAGTATATTTAACACAAATATATGTATTGCCGCATTCCGCGCTTGATTGCAGACACCGAGAACATCCGGTTCGTGTTCGCCGCAGTGAAGGACACTATCCTACAATCCAACCTGAAGGAGTACAACCTCGTCTAAGCGACACCAACATGGTCCCTGACACAAATCTGTGATTGTGTATAACACATAATTTAAACATCATCACTTCACGACAGAATGTGTATGTAAATTCACGAACTGAGATCGGATGGACGAACTTATTTCACCTTAAAATGTTTAATGAGAAAGTAAGGATAGATTGTAAGTCATTTAACCCAAAAATTAGCATGAGGTCGCATCGTTCTCGGCCCGGACGGATCGCTTCACGACGCGTCACTTTTTTGACATGTTTTTTTTTATGATGAAGTTATTCACAATTTATGTATGTGTCTGTATCGGTGAATATTAAATTGTGCATTTTGAAAGTGATGGTGAGTCCTGGCCTCGCCATGAGCTGCTTTTAGTCATTGTTTTAGGATTTTGTAAAGTTTGTTGCCATAATATCATTCTACATAAGTACGTACACATTTGATTGTGTCCACACGGATGGATTGAACAAACTAGTCCAAGCGCTGTGGGCGGGTCCGCCCCGCGTTCACTGCAATATGCATAACTCACCTCATTGCCGTTCGTTCTGTTAGCTTGGATCATTTATCAATTTATTATTGTATTTAAATAAACATCTCGTTACTTTTGTACATTGGATTTTTTGTTAATTGAATATAATTATTATGTTATTATTTAAGCTGTTTATATTATAATGATGGTGTTTTTCTACACGAATCGACTTGACGCAAAATGTTTTACGTGAACTGTAGGCTTTGTGTACGCAATGTCTGGTGTATTTGGTTTCTTCCTAATGTAATCCGTGTAAGAGAATTCCATTCAGCTAGCCGTATGTCAGTATAGGGAGTTACGTTAGTTGTTTAAGGACATTTTTGATGCATTTGATATAAACTTTTTTTACTAGAAACCCAAGGGATACAATAAAGAAGCGAAATGTGAATTGTAAAAACCGATACCGATGTTTTTTGCACGAAAGCTTTTACCACATGAATGTAATATATTGTACATTTGGGTCTAAATGTGCTGAGTGAATTGAGCTGACAGTTCAATGGCAGGTTTTGCTATTGGCACATTAATTGTAACGTGGAGCACAAATACACGAGTATACATACACACATTGCATATATATATACGTTGTGTTACATATATTTTAGACTATTTTTATTACGCTATGCTTAATTTTAGAGTGTTGCTTCGTGTTATTATTTACTTTATTTGAATGTATAGCAAGAAACAAAGTTTCTGTTTGGACGATATGTAACTTATTAACTTATTTGTTGTTGTGTCTTTAATTTCTTAAGCGTTTCTATTTCAACGGCTAAGTACGGCAACAAACGGCACTGTCAATAGCAAAACTGTATGCTTTAATATAAGATACAGCTGTCTGAAATGCTCAAAATAATGTGAAATGGAAACTTAGCGCACAATATTGGAATCTTTCTATTGATGTTACCCTCTGAAGTGCAATCTGTGTATGCCCTGTGCATGGAACTGTATTTGGTTTGTGCAATTTGTACGGCAATATTGGGCATTAGTTGCGACCATCGCACGGAGGGCCAGGCCACGGCGCGGCGACCTCGGCTACCACCACCTACTTATAGATGGTGTCCCTCGTTTATCGTCACCATATTTATACTCTTTTCCTACTTATACTTCATTGATACTCTTAGATAATGTAAGTTATTGTATGAACATTATAAACGGACTTCCATTTTTATACTGTCTGTATACCTACGTGCAATTTAACGAAACGTACTAACACACTACTAAAAAACATTATTTATTTAATTTATTTACACAGTATTCTTGTAACGTTAGATAGTTTAACCCAAATTTCTACTTATTACATGACAAATCGGTGTGTTCAATTATTCCTTTGACTTACCAACGTTGACACGAACATAATCACGGCGCCTGATTTAGCAATATAATACGGCGTTACCTCCTACTGATGTGACAATATTATACATAGAACAATGAGCGTTATTGCGTTAAGGGTTAGTTAGGTTATTGCGTGAGGTGAGCGCCGCCAGTTGTCGCCGCGTCGTGGTCGGCCTGAGTTGCCGCGGATTCGTATCTTCCTTACGAATGGACTGAAATTCGTGTACTGGTGTGGTTTTTACCCGTTTGTTTTACGGTTGGGCGATGATTACACAAATATTGCTAAACTATATTATAGTCTAACGTTGCTTTACCTTTTGCGTGAGATTGTGAGGATTTTAGCTTAAGTTCCGACTGAAGATGGATGCCTGTATGAAATATTGTAAATTATAATTTCTCATAAAATATAATTTTTTTCAGCTAAGCGAGTTGTTTTCTTTCGCGTTTGTACGTCTTTTTTAACCATTTCAGCTTGAAGAGGACAGATATTTGATTATGTTGCTATATTTTTAAAACAAGTAGATATATTTTTTAACCAAGTACATTGGAAGTTATATTCTTAAATTGTCCCAAATATCAATAATTTGCAGTTGAACAAATATTGTCGTGTCAATAGATAAATTGTTTGATATAGAATGGTGCATAATTATGACTGCAAAAAATGTAACCATTGCATCGTTAGATCTAAATATTTGATTGCCGATCACGCGATGAAATGTAATATTGATTAGAGTTATTTTGCGGTTGACACCATGCTTAACATATCAGATTTTGATTCGTTTTTAAATAACGATCGAGCAATAAACCATTTTAATAAACTGAGCGAAACCGCTACTAAAATTGCTCTCAATAATTTCGAATGTCGCTTCATTACCTTCGTCATTTTCAACTCTGCGATATCATGTGCTGAATGGTTCATTAAAACCTTTAGCAAGCCTATAATGGTTGGCCAAGCACCGTTCTATCCAAGATATGTAGATAGAACCCGGCAGTTCATCATATTTAGTACTGATATCCCCAACATTGAACTCATGCTCGGCTGGATACAGGATCATCAATTCGACAATACTGGCAGATACGTCGTGATTTGCCAATCTCAAGAACCAGAAGAATGCGACGAGTTCGAAGCAACAAAAATGTTTTGGAACTACAAAATTATTAACGTGGTCTTTCTGAAGAGCGAAGAGGGCGGTGCCGTCGGCTACACATATTTTCCCTTCGACCATAATTGTGATACTAGTACGCCTTCGAGAATACCAGACGTGTGTATTAACAGTGTTAACACAAAATGTGGCCAATTGTTCCCAATGAAACTAACAAATCTGAACAAATGTGAAGTGGTTGTATCGACTTTCGTTCAGGTACCATTTATGGATATACGTGATGGAAAGCCCTCTGGAACAGACGGTGATCTGCTTCTCATTATAGGGGAAGGCTTAAACGCTACCCTCAAAGTGATGACTCCTCAAATTGGGTTTGGATGGGGACGGTTGACAGAGAATGGCACCTGGTCCGGGTCGCTGTCTGATTTATACAACGATGTGGCAAATTTTTCAATGACGTCTGCCGCACTAACGCTCGCAAGGTTCTCTCACTTCCAAATGTCCATCGACTATAACACAATAAGTATCGTGTGGGTAACTCACCCCGCCGAATTGAAACCTTCTTCCTTGAAACTTTTGCAGCCGTTTAAACCCATAGCGCAAATAGCTTTAGGCATTAGTTTTGTTATAGTTATTTTATGTGCCTTGTTTACCAAGACTAGTGTTTGGAAATCGTTTACAAACAAGATAGGAGACCCTCAACCGCAAACCGGCCTGGTTTTCTACTCTTGGATGATCTGTATGGGCCTTCCAACAACGAAATTGCCAACCAAAACGGCAATTATGTTCATTGTTATGTTTTGGATGTGGTATTCGGTTTTGGTGAGAATGTTTTATCAAGTTTGCTTAATCACCGTTTTGAAAGGAGACTATTATTACGATGAGTTTGAAAATATAGAAGATGCAATAGGTGCCAAGTACCCTCTTGGTGGGGGTGGTGCTTTAAGAGATTACTTCATAGACTACGCCACTGTATACGATAAGTGGGTTAACGTTAGCACCCAGGACATAGTCCCTACCATGCTAAATATATCGAAGGGCTCTAAATTTGTTCTAGCAATGAATATGCAAACTATATTAAGTATTGTTCAGGAACGCAAGGTAGCAGTGCGCATAATACCGCAAAAAATTGTTAGCAGCCCAACAGTGATATTTTTCAAAAAATATTCACCTTTAACCCCTCCGATCAATCGTGTTTTACGGCGGCTGATTGAAACTGGTTTTGCAGCAAAGTTTTATAAAAACCATGCGAGTGATGTGTCTCGTAAAGCTCAGATGATCAGAAAGTCGTCGCGTGGACAAGAATCTATCAACATATATCATTATTCAGGATGTTACGTTGTTCTTATGTTGGGATGGATTGTATCATCTGTGTTATTTTTAGCTGAAGTTTATGTCGGAAAATTTCTAAAATTTTAAAAATAATATATTAATTTTATAAGTTTATGTCGAGACCCTTGGCACTCAAACGAAAATGTCGAACGAATGGCTGTAATGAAAATGCATAAAGAAATCGCAAATGCAAACCAAATACAGATTTGAGGTACAAATTAAAGCATTGCACCCGTATCTTTCTCTTATCACATTATTCTACCCGGAAAATGTCATAACGACCTCCCGAAGATATTGGTTTTAATTTCGAACTGTACAAATGACACGTGCTTTATAGATTTGTTTCCTGAAAAACTAAGTAATTTTCATGGGTGTCCTCTTACAAAATCAACATACGCACAAGCACCCTACATGAGATTTTTACATAATAGAGCGATGGGGCTTGGGCGACTGGCGCAGATGGCGACATTATAAGGTTGCAAGTATTTTGAACGCATCGTTAAGTATCAAAGTACCAGATGACAGCTTCAATTGGTGCCACTTCGCGGACGGCAATTAGACCCGCTCCCTGGGTGACGTATACAACAGGCGGGTCAACGCGTCTGTATGCTTCGCACCCCTTAGGTACTTCTCATAAATATGGAAATTCCCAAATATATTTTCCGCATTATAGTATGGGTACGGTGTAGGCGGCCCAACTACCTGCACTCGAACCTTAGTGGGAGAAACTTTTGTATCCTTTAAAAATTCAACTCAGGATCGTATTATTGTTCATCTTTATTGGGATCATTTTCATGAATACATTTACAAAAACAGGAAAGTGGACAAAACTTAGAAAATTGTGTAATATTGAACCGCCGAAAGCGAATTTGTTGTTCTATTTGTGGATATTATTTTTAGGAATGCCGTTAATGGGAATGCCTACGAGACCCAAGTTTTCTAATTTTGCTATTCACGTGGATGTGGTTTTGCTTCATTATAAGAACAGCTTATCAAGTAACTCATTAATGCGATCAAACTTGAAGATAAGCTGGGAAGATTCGAGGACGTCCGCAAAGATATATATCCATTCGGCGGGCCGCCCACGTTGTGGGAATATTACCTGGAAGACCGCGATGCTTACGATAATTGGATGTTTGTGGATTTGGTTGAGGCGGTCAGCTTTCTCGACGACATATTCTATGGTCACACTGATTACATTACATAACCTCTTAAAATATAACAGGTAATTAAATTAATTCCGAAACCGTGATTACTCCGACGGTTTTTATATTTTAGGAAGGTTTCTACACTGGCTAGCCCCGAAAACCGTGGTTTGAGCGTCATGCTGGAAGGTGGGTTCAATCAAAGGTCATACTTCAGGAATGTGTGGCACCAGGCGTCGTCTTCGCACCTGGAGCATTTGGCGGGTAGTTTCAGTTTATTAATGGCTGGTTGGCTTTTGTTTGTGATATAATTTGTAGTTGAAAAAAAGTGGATTAATTTATTTAGAAGAAAAAAATAAGTTTTGTTACCCTGCTAATTAATAATACTCATTACTCTCTAATTAAGAAAGTAAGTTGAGAATATCTTTTGGTTCCAACTAATTAGGTACACACTTTAAAAGAATGGTATTAAAGGAACGGAATCTCGATCGAATGTGGACAATTATGAAAGGATTTACATTCCACAGCCCAAGACAGAGTACCTAAGTCGTCAAAACTACACAAAAATGTGGTGCTGGCAAATGGGGAAAGATCGTCTCATATACTGTATGTGACACTTCCAACTTTTCAACAACACTTTCCAATGGTCGGAAACGGGTGTGATAACGATGGTATTGCTAGCGGCTTCAGTAATCGCTTACCAGCGAAGGAAATGGTTATTTGCCGTCATTATACGAATATTATAAATGTAAATTCTGATGGATGGTTGGATGTTTGCTACACAATCACGACTGAACGTCTGCACGGAGTTGGAAGATAAATGTATGATCTGGAATAGGGCATAGGCTGCGAAACTTGTGATCGTGGGTTCTAATCGGGTAATTTGTACCTTAGTCTTGGATGTTCTAGGTATGTATTTATGTATATATATATATATATATATATATATATCATAAATACATACCTAGCTCAAAGGTAACTGACTGACATAGTGATCTTTTTTTTTTTTTTATACAACAATTTTGTATGAAACTTTGTCAATTTTAAA